>OX608080.1:68980224-69247724 GCA_951509765.1 Sphenella marginata | reverse complement strand
AGGCATAGTAGCTAGTTGTCTAGTCTTGTTCAACAACGAAGGAATTCCTGGGATTAGCCAGCTCACGAGTTACAATTTTATATATAGTGGTGGTTTTCCACCTCCGCAACTTTTAGTAGTTTATCATATACGGCGGGGGTATTCCCAACTCCATCGTCTGGAGGATTAGTGGGGGTTTTCCACCTCCGCAATCCTTATGAGCACAGGGAATAGTTTAAGATATACACGGTGGGGTTTTCCAACTCCGCCGTCTAGAATATTAGTTTGAGACTAGCTATAAGTATATAACGTGAATTATTTATTAAATAAAACCAGAATTTTATATTTAAACATAACCAAGGGTCTTTCTCTTTAAAAGGAGACGTAGGAATTTCTTTCCAGCCAACAGGACCCTGGACGGACCGAGCTAAACCCCGGCGTAAAAGAAAAAGTCCGTCACAAATGGCACCCGAGCAGGGACACTAAAATACGAGTACTAAGTTATCAGAATCGTAACATCAAGAGGATGATAGCGCAATACACTGGTAAAGAGCATAAGGTATGGGATGAGTTGTTGCCAGAGATGTCAATACCACTGAATACAAGCGTGCAGGGTAGGGAACCGAGGATCCCCAACTCCCCGCCGTCTAGAATATTAGTTTGAGACTAGCTATAAGTATAGAACGTGAATTATTTATTAAATAAAACCAGAATTTAATATTTAAGCTTAACCAAGGGTCTTTCTCTTTAAAAGGAGACGTAGGAATTTCTTTCCAGCCAACAGGAAAAGAAAAAGTGCGTCACAAATGGCACCCGAGCAGGGACACTAAAATACGAGTACTAAGTTATCAGAATCGTAACATCAAGAGGATGATAGCGCAATACACTGGTAAAGAGCATAAGGTATGGGATGAGTTGTTGCCAGAGATGTCAATACCACTGAATACGAGCGTGCAGGGTAGGGAACCGAGGATCCCCAACGCCCTCTACGATGAACAAACGTTCGACACAGGCGAGGAGAAGGTGGCGCTCAGTGAGAAGATGGCGAAGATGAGAGAGGTCTATCAAATGGCACGAAGAAGACAGCAGCAAGCGTCCGCGGAACAAGCAAAACATAACAATTTACGTAGAAGACAGTTACAACCGGCCGTTGGTGATTTGGTACTAGTTAAGGAGCACCAACTGTCCAAGGCTATGGACAACTTTGCAGCAAAGCTAGCACCAAGGTACAGTGGGCGCCATCGGGTAACGAATTTCGTATCCCAGCGTGAGCGAGTTAAAACCACACCATCAGGCGACAAACGAAGAAACGAACACAGCAGATGAGAGTCTAACATATGTATCCCGTAGGGGTGGTGAGTGTAGGGCGTTTCGCCAAGACCCGACTGTGCGCTTCACCGAAGTTCCCATCGGGGAACAAACGAGACGGCCGACGACTGGTAAACAGTGACCGGATTAGATGGCAAACAACACAAGTGCAAGGAAAAGCCCCAACAAGGGATACCGGGATCCAAATGGCGATGAACTACGCCAGCCAATGTTATAATCTAATGTCCGAATTTTGAACAAGGCCCAGATCGCGAGAGATCATCCTATAGAGAAAAGAAACATCGAGTACATCAAACTAGCACCCTTGCGTACATCAAGCACAATCCCTCAACAAACGGGCATCAGGCACCACAAAACAAGTACCAGGTGCACATAAAGCATACGCACGTCGACACACATAAACAATAGCATACTACCCCAATGGAGCATCAGCAGGCCCACACGAAATACACACATGGCGACGCACTTAAGCAACAGAAATGGATACATACTACCCCAACGGACATATTGATACACGTCGATACATATAAATAATAGAAATTGGCACATAAGCAGAATCACACAAAGCGCTGGAGCATATGAAGAAGTGGAATTATCCTGCAAGAACAAAACAAATTGGAACCGCAAAGACAATGCTGCTGGAAAATTACGGTTAGAAGAATGAAGGTGAGGACGGGTATAAATAGGAGGCGGCGACACGCAAATACATAGATCAAAAGTAATTAGCCATGGACAACCGCGAGTTAAGCGAATACTCAAGCGAAAACGCCAAAGATGGGTCCCTCCGCGTGTAAATCAGGCGAGCCCGAGCCCAAGCGAAGACGAGGCGGATCGGGGGCGCTGGTACCACACGACATCCCCGAAGCCGAGGAAGATGCCTACTACCGCTGGAGGCACCCAAACTTCTATGTGGTCTCAGTAAGAGAGGAGAAGGAAGAAGCACCGGGCCAGGGGTACATGGAGTACACAAATCGCCTCAACATACGTCTCCGCCGTTATAACGATTTTGAGACACCAAAAGAAGAACAAGAAGCGGCAAGAAACATCGAGTACATCAAACTAGCACCCTTGCGTACATCAAGCACAATCCCTCAACAAACGGGCATCAGGCACCACAAAACAAGTACCAGGTGCACATAAAGCATACGCACGTCGACACACATAAACAATAGCATACTACCCCAATGGAGCATCAGCAGGCCCACACGAAATACACACATGGCGACGCACTTAAGCAACAGAAATGGATACATACTACCCCAACGGACATATTGATACACGTCGATACATATAAATAATAGAAATTGGCACATAAGCAGAATCACACAAACAAAGCGCTGGAGCATATGAAGAAGTGGAATTATCCTGCAAGAACAAAACAAATTGGAACCGCAAAGACAATGCTGCTGGAAAATTACGGTTAGAAGAATGAAGGTGAGGACGGGTATAAATAGGAGGCGGCGACACGCAAATACATAGATCAAAAGTAATTAGCCATGGACAACCGCCAGTTAAGCGAATACTCAAGCGAAAACGCCAAAGATGGGAGGAGAATTTAGTTGTGATCTCTCAGACTTGCTCTGATAATTGATTAGCGACTACCAATAACTTATCTCAGTGTGAAATATTATTTAATTTTATTCTTCCGTATTTTCATTATTGCTATTAATTCTAGTTTCTTAACAGGGGTTTTAAAGGTGTATAGAGTAATTATTCTAGTACAAACGTATATTTTTTAATTTTCGGAAATTCAAACCCCCCCCCCCCCCCCTGAATACGCGCCTGAATTGAGACGAATATATTTTGGCCGAGTTTGAGACTGGTACATTTCTGTACGAAATAAAACGTTTATTATTTTATTTTAGTGACATTATATTTACTTTATTTTATTTTATTTTTTTTTACTTATTTTATTTTTTTTTTTATTTTTTTTTTATTTTATTTTATTTTGTTTTATTTTATTTTATTTTATTTTATTTTTTGTAATTTTATTTTATTTTATTTTATTTTATTTTAAACAATTTGACATCGCCATGTTAAAAATACCAGTTAGAAAAAGGCCAATTAGATTTAGTTTGTAACTAGTTGGTTCGACTGCAGGGATGTTGACTCGTTGGACCATAATATGTTCGCAATTTTATGCATATCATATGTACGTATGCGTTATGTTTTCCATAGGGAAATAATCATTTATTAACGTGAATTTAAAAGTATGTTCCCATTGAATTTTATGCATAAATACAGCTGGCGATTTAAAATTACACAAACCATTAACTAGGTATTAGCTATGTTTTAATGTAGTCGAGATGCAAAAGAAGATGCAATATGATAGTGAAAATTATAATAATAAAAATAAGAATAATAATAATAATAACAATAATCCTAATAATAATAATAATAATAATAATAATAATAATAATAATAATTATAATAAAAATAATAATAATAATAATAATAATAATAACATTAATAATAATAATAATAAAAATAATAATAATAATAATAATAATAATAATAATAATAATAATAATAATAATAATAATAATAATAATAATAATAATAATAACATTAATAATAATAATAATAATACTAATAATAATAATAATAACAATAATAATAATAAAAATAATAATAATAATAATAATAATAATCATATGTATTCTCCCCCTCCGCGTGTAAATCAGGCGAGCCCGAGCCCAAGCGAAGACGAGGCGGATCGGGGGCGCTGGTACCACACGACATCCCCGAAGCCGAGGAAGATGCCTACTACCGCTGGAGGCACCCAAACTTCTATGTGGTCTCAGTAAGAGAGGAGAAGGAAGAAGCACCGGGCCAGGGGTACATGGAGTACACAAAGCGCCTCAACATACGTCTCCGCCGTTATAACGATTTTGAGACACCAAAAGAAGAACAAGAAGCGGCAAACCTACCCCGATGCTGCCAAAGGAAGCGATAATCCAAATACAGGCGACCCAGCCGAAGAGAGCGCCCCACTGAACCGTGCGGCCCAACCACCAACCGAAGCCATATGCGACACGAACGAACACCACGCACGCACTGAGATGAGCGACGTGCTAAGTATTACCGGCAGCGATATAATTACTGGCTCGAAAAGTGGCGGCACTGACAGCAACGAGCGTCACGTGGGTGAACAGGTCGGGAGTAGACCCCCTCCCAGCAGACTTGGTGCAAGACATACAGGCATACATCGAAGAAGCGCAAAGCAGGCGAAGGAAGAAACCGTTCCACCGGAACATCTAGGATCGGAGTTATCGGGTGAGAATCACCAGCAGCCCGTTTCTGTATCGTTGCGATACGAATTATAACGCAAAGTGCTATCTCTGATTCACGGTTATCGCAAGGTAGTGTTTCTGTATGAGTGGTGAGTATGTAAGTTAAGGCGGGTCTTTTCCCGCCCAATAAAAAGTTAAAGTTGGAGACCGCCCCGCGGTCTCTTGAGCCTAGATCCAAAGAAATAAAAGACAAAATATCAGATTAGTACAATTTTTAATTACCGCTCTGGTTCGCGTATGCAAATGGAATGACAGAGTCACAAATTGTAAATTTCAACTTAGCTTTTAACTAAAGCTAAAAACTTATTCTAGCTGCTGACACAGCGCTTCCCATGGTTTGCCTTTTGATCAGTTGCATAAGTGCAACTTGCGTATGCAATCGATATTGCATACGCTGCAGATCGAATTACCCGAATTGGCTTGCGCGTGTTGTGGGAAGTGCGGTGTCAGCATATTCACACCGGTAGGTGTGCTGGCCGTCTTGTTAACTACCCCCCCTTTAAACATCTGCGTCCCGCTGATGAACCAAATCCTTGTTTTGGGTCCGTGGCTGGTCCTGATCCGTTGTTTGGTTAAGTTTTGGAAAATTAATTGTAGTTGTGAGTTTCTTCCAGATGAGGCAGCACACGACTGCTAGGATTACCAAACCGATAGCATCAAAAATCGAAGTGGCTTGGAAGTTATTACCCAGTTGGTCTAGTTGATGAATATTCTCCAAGCTGAGGTTGTGGATGTAGCCCAGATTCAACTTCAGGCCCTCGTTTGTGACGTTTACTAGGGCCGGTGGCAAGGCTTGAACTGTGCGCACTGTTTTGCTCACGAAGGTTTGGTCCCCCACCGTAATGGTCTCATTGTTTATTATTACTACGTACGTCCCATTCAGCGGCTTAGAGTAGCTTTTTCCGCTCAGCTGCCCCCGGAAATTGGTTATAAAAATTGTGTTCTCGTTGATCATCTCTATGATTTCCTTGCTGTCCGGTTCAAAATGACATTTCGCGTCGCCGCCCTTTATTAATTTGGCAAGGCATCCGTCTTCCGGAAGTTTAACCAGCGACTTTGGCGGACAAATCGTCGAGTTGTTGATGGACAGGCAGTCTTCTTTCAGCCCAAAGGTTTCTTCTTCGCTTATTAGAATTTGTTTGTGGTTTAACTCAACATGCTGCCCTCGTATCACGGCCGCACGCGTTATCAGGAGTCGATAAGCACTTGGCTTAACCTTTGGCATTGACAAAACGTATAACAGCATGGTGCCATTGGAATAGACTGAGGCGGATCCATGTTCGATAGCTTCAATAAAATTCTGATAGGGAAGCGACTCTTCTTCTAATAGTAACCTCTCGACTTCATTGCGGTCGAGAAGGTTTGTGTTGATTATACCGGATTTCGCCATCTGGCAGGCCTGTATGACTTCGGAGACCTGCTCCTTTAGGATTAGGACCTTGCCTAAATCCAGAAGCTCGAGATTCTCTTCATTTATACTCTTATTTATCTCATTGATGTGAAGCAACATCGTGTTCGCTTTTTCAACTGCGTCACGAGTTGCGTTGAAGAGTTTCTGGTTCACCACGTATTGGTGGTTATTGTTAGTGATAACGTCATTTACTTTTTTTAAGATGTAATCCCAATCTGCTGCGTCTGGGGAGCCTGCGATCCACTTCCAGGCGGAGCCGATCCAGTCAATGGAACGTGTTTTCCTCGGATTACTTATTTCGAGCTCGTCGAGTCGAAGTTTTATTTGTTTAAGGTGGAATTGTAGGACCGTACGCACAGCCTCGTTCTGGATGTCATGCTGTGCTGATTCGGATAGTATTTCCAAGGCGTTATTGAAATAGCTGAGGTCGACCATGTGTACTAGACTGAAGTGCCCATTCAGGATCCAGCCACGACCATGTTCGATGGTGATAAGGGGGGAGTCGTACTTGTAGACATTGAGGCCGCAAGCACCGGAAATAAAAAGTAAAATTATTTTTATCATTATTACTAATGCTTTTTTCTTTTTCTATTTCAGGGACGGTGAACAATTTTACAAACGTTTAATGTGAGAGAAAAATCTTCTTTTTTTTGAAAAACAGGAAAAATTTCGTGATTATTAGAAGAGATGTAAAGAAAATACAAACAATTTATTTATCTATTTTAATACCGTCCCTGGCCAATTATGAGGATAAGATGTCTTACTTTTTTTGTGTTTTTAGTAGTGGTTTTTGTGGTGACTAAAGTGTATTTTTTGTAATGATTAAAGAGTGGTTTTTGTAGTGATTAAAGTGTTTGTAGTTGGCTGAGTTGCTTCTTTAATTAATATTTTTGTGGTGGCTAATGTTGCCCCTTTTTTCATAAATATTGTTGATATGCCTCTTTTAATTAGTTTTGCTTTAGAGTTCCGTGGTGGGCTTATTTTCCTGTTTAAGGATGATTGTTTGTTGATTGCAGTTTTTTGTGTGTGCTGCTTTTGTATTTTTTCTCAATAAAATTTTGTTGCCTATCCCGTGCTGCCTTTTCTTAATATTTTTTTTTTCCCTTCTTTTGTTTTTTTGTTATAATTTCATTCTATATATTTTTTTGTGTGTTTTTCTTGTATTTTTGGTTTTTTTTTTCTTAATATTATAATTTTTTTTTTTTTTTTTTTTTTTTTTTTAGGGAGTCATGAATCCCCTTTCGTTGTCCGTTACTATCATTCTAGGGGTTGTGAAGTAGTGAATGAGCTTAGCCATCTTGGCGCGAAGAGTGATGGAAGATTTATTTTTTATATGGAAAAGTTTTGCAAATTTCGAGAATTTATCTATACTTGAGAGGAATTTTTTTTTTTTTATCTGTTATCCGTTTTTATTTGTGCCTTATGGACCTTTCTACCATTTTCCGTGACCACCGTGACTTTGTTATCCTTCCCCACTATTTCCTTTTTATAGAGAGCCTTCTGTTTTGCCTTTATTTGTTTATCTCTAATGTAAACAGAATCTCCAGGTCTAAATTTTCCTGCTGCTTTTCGTTTTTTATTTAGCCGGAGATTTCTAAGCTCTTGGTTTCTCCTGATTTGTTCCCTGATTTCTTCGTGAACCCGGCTCCTGAAATTGGTCAGGCCTTGGTAGTTAATTCTCTCAGTTCTGTTTAAGAATATGTCGCTAGGTTTCCTTTTCGTTACTGAGTGTATAGTTGAATTATAACGATCCACTGCGATATAGACTAACTCCTTTGGCCTAACATTGGTCATCTCATTGCCAAGGCATCGGTAGATCTCAATGACAGTAGAATGGAATTTTTCAATCTGACCATTGACCTCGCTCCTTTGAACGGGAGTTTGGTATAGTTCGATCCCTAGGCCTCGTATGTAATTACGAACCAAGGGAGTCATGAATCCCCTTTCGTTGTCCGTTACTATCATTCTAGGGGTTGTGAAGTAGTGAATGAGCTTAGCCATCTTGGCGCGAAGAGTGATGGAAGATTTATTTTTTATATGGAAAAGTTTTGCAAATTTCGAGAATTAATCTATACTTGAGAGGAATTTTTCGCCCTGAATCTCAAAAATGTCCACATGCACTATTTCGCAAGGATATTTTGGCACCGGAGTATCCTTGATCGGTGGTACTGGAGGATGCCTATCGTATTTGTTTGCGAGGCATGTCTCGCAGATGGCCGTGAATTTCCTTATGCGACTGGACATTTTGGGAAAATAGTATCTTTCTAGGATCTGCTCCCTATTTTCCCTAGAGTTTCGATGAGCTCTTCTATGCTCATCCTCGATTATCTTACAGATTCTATCCTCATTGGCAACATCCTCGACCATTCTCTGCGTAATCCATATTTTGTATAAGAAGAAATGCTCTAAGTAAACCTCTTGTAAAAGTCGCAGGTGGTTTTCTGGGATTTTTATTCCGTTCATAAGGGATGGATTTAGACGCTCTTTCAAGGCCGCGGTTAAGCTTGTCTTTTCAAAGCTAGATAACCTGACGTAATGGCGTGTGAAGCCTGCGTGTGGGTTTTCCACGCAAACCATTGCACTCCCTTCTGTGAGAACTATTTGGTTTCGGAAGACGTTGAGGGGTCTCTCTACGTGTGGGATAAGGTCCGAGGCGTCCTGATCAGCACTATGAATCGTTCCGTCTTCGCTTCTGGTTTCTGCTGGAAGATCATTACGTTCCGGAGGTGCCGTCAGATGGTTTGCTTGGCATGGGATTCTGGAGAGAGCGTCTGCCACAACATTTGATTTACCTGGAGTGTAAATCAATTCGTGGTTATACTCCTCTATCCTGGCTTTCCACCTCTTCAACTTTGCGTTGTAGTTTCTGCTTCCCAACGCGAAAGTGAGAGGCTGGTGGTCTGTGTAAATCCTAATTTTCTTGGCACCATAGAGGTAGGACCTCAAGTTGTCTAAGGCCCAAACTATTGCCAGCATTTCTTTCTCATTTGTGGCATAGTTTTCCTCTGTTCTACTCAGAGATCTAGAAATGTAGGCGATTGGCCGATCTTTCCCATGTTCTCCCTGGGACAGAACCCCACCAATGGCATAATTTGACGCGTCTGTCGTCAGATTAAATGGTTTCCCGAAGTCGGGGAATGCAAGGATATCTGCGGAAATGAGTAGTTTTTTTAGGTTATTGAAGGCTTGGAGGGCTTCCTCATCTAGATTAATGAGTATTTTCTTCGATTGGTTGGCCTTGACCTGAGCGTTTTCACCCCGGGTGAGATTCGTCAAGGGTTTTGCGACCCTTGCGTAATCTCGAATGAACTTCCGGTAGTATGAAGTCATACCCAGAAAACTTTTTAAATCCTTAAGTGTGTTTGGGGGCAATAGATTTTCAATAGCGTGGACCTTTGAAGGATCGGGCTTTATCCCATCAGATGTGATTATATACCCCAGGAACTCTACATCTGTTTTCATGAACTTAGTTTTTTCTAGGTTTACCCTTAGGTTGGCATCCGCCAACCTTTCGAATACTATTTCCACGTTCTTCAAATGCTCGTCGATATCTTTGCCAAAGACGATAATATCGTCGATGTACACATAGCATATCCTTCCGATATACTCTTTAAGGACATCATCAATCATGCGTTGAAATATTGCGGGCGCGTTTTTCAACCCGAAAGGCAGTCTGAGAAACTCGTATTTGCCGTTCATTGTTGAAAACGCTGTTTTCGGTATGTCCGCCCCCTTCATTGCAATTTGATGGAATCCTGATGTGAGATCGATCGTAGTGAAATATTTGGCATTTCCTAGGCTGGCTAGAGTTGCATTTATATCGGGGATGGGATAAGCGTCTGAGACTGTGACGGCATTTAGGCGCTTAAAATCCACTACCATTCTATATTGTTTTTCACCGGATGGCTTGGGTTTTTTTGGGACTACCCAAATAGGAGAGTTATAAGGGCTTTTGGACGGTCTAATGATGCCTTCCTCAAGCAACTCGGTAATTTGTCGCTCTACCTCCTCTCTCATGTTCGCGGGGTATGGGTAGCTTTTTGTATAAATGGGCTCAGGCGTAGTGGTCTTTATCTCGGCCCGAACTGAGGTTTTGATATTTGATTTAATGTCGAGTGGGCCGAACAGGTGCGAGTATCGGTTTATCAGGGACTCTAAAATTGGAAGCACCGCTTCAGGAATACCCGAGGTTTCGGAAAAATTAATGTTTCCTACTGTTTTGTTTCGCAGCGGTATTTTAATGTTCGGCTCTATTGTGAGGACATGATTTTTCCTGTCTATCACAGCGCCGAGCGCTTTTAGTGTATCATCTCCTATGATACCGTCGAAGGATTCAAGTCCCGGTAATGAGTAGAATGTTGTTTCGGTATCGTTCCCCACATTGTGAAAAAATTGTCCGCAGATTTTCCTATTTATTAGAATTGGTCCTGCCGCCGTCTGCACTGAAAAAGGAGGGTCAACTGGCCGTGAGTGAGGAGCTATGGCAGGTTTAATGAAATTTTTGTTTGCTCCTGTATCAATAAGGAATTTTAGAGCAGTGTTATTGTTGGTCATGCACGTTAGGTAAGGAATGCTGGAGCGTGCACCGCTCCTTATATGAAATAAGCTGGAGGGCCAGTCATTAAAAAATTTACTTCCTGAACGTTGTCTTCTGTGGGTGCGGAATCGATTAGGGAGTCCGAACCTTCTTCTGAGCCATCAGTCTGTATATTATACAATTTTGGTTGTTTTTTGAAGTTGCCTTTTGAAGAAGTAGGTCCCCTTTTGAAGGCATTTGACCCCGAAGGTCGGTTCATATAATTTATCTGCCTTGTCTGCATGCTACCGTCGACTTCCATTCTCTCGGCGGGCTTAGGGGCAGTCGGTCTGGCTGGGGGCGATGAGCTTGCGCTGTTACTGGGTTGGAAGCTATTGTAGGGGGTTCTATATCCTGCGTTCCTATTGACCCAGTTATAATTTGAGCGTGCACGTGGTGGTACGGGTGGCCTTTGCAGGTTGTTTGTCGGAACTATGATCCTATTAATGGAGTTTGTGTGGACTATTGTATTCCGGAGAGTGAGATTTTGAATATCGAGGCAGGCAGAGTAGGCCTCTGGCAACGTCTTTGGTTTTTGTACAATCAGCATACGAGATAATTCGGGACTCAATCCTCGGATGAAGACATCCAGGGCTCTGTTCCTATAGGTTTCCCTCAGAACTGAAACCGTCTCTTGCGAATAATCATCGCATTGTATCTTGTTTATTATGAGTGACAGTTGGTGATTCACTGTCGCAAAGAACTCATCCAGCTTGGAGGTTCCTTGCGTGAGCCGGTTCAGCTGGTGCTCCAGAGTTCGGATGTCTCTCTTATCGGCGTAGTGAAGGGACAATATTCGCTTTATATCTGCCCATTCACCTGCAAAAACATTATACGCTACCAAGGCCGCATCAGCTCCACCCCGAATTTTCTGCCGGATGTGCTGGAGGATGGCCCGATATAGAGGCTTCCCTTTTACTACCTCGTAATCGGCCAGGATCCCTTCAACTGTATGGACCCAGGAGATATACTGAGAGGGGCTCCCCTCGAATATCTGCAACTCCTTCACACAGTCAGGGAGCCTGCCAATATCTTTCAGGTCCTGCTCTGAAAGTGGCGATCGCACCACTGGGGACATCCCTTGGGCTGGGCCGCTGGCACTTGCCTGTTCCACGTTATCGAGCCTTTCGCCAATCCTAGCCAAATTTTGCTCTAGGATTGTGCGGTTTGCCTCAATACCCCCGAGACGGCCTTCCAGTCTCCGTATCTGCTCAAGAAGAGCATTTATTCCCCCGGTCAGCTCATTAACCTTAGTTGTTAGAGCTTCCATTATGTTTATTTTATATTAGAGGTTTCGCAAAAAAAAAATAAAAAATTTAAAGTCACGGGCACGGAATGGCTTTACCTTTGCTCAATGGCTTTTGGTTTTTTTTTGTGAAATATTGTATCACAGGCACGGGATGGCTTTTCTTTTGTTAATTTACGTTTTTTCCTCGTTTTTTGTTTTGATATAAAGTGTTCGATGCTTTCAGCTCCTTTCCTGGAAAAGAACAAGAAAGGAACTGTAAGTTTGGTTGTGAAATCTCCACCGTGTTCTGATGTTAACGGCGACATGTACCTAATTGGCGTTTCACAGTACATCGTCTTTAAGGTTAAAGTTTTTGGTCAGGGAGGCTGTGTTATTCCTTTTTGGTCGTCGACAATCAGATTGAGGGCAACCTACTTAGGCACAGCTAGATCCACAACGAAATCCCGGACTAACGCAATCTCCAGTGTGTTCTTATGGCTACACTGAAAAGGCACCATTTGCGATCCCCATCGTGTTCTTATGTGTACTCTGGAAAAATCGCGGAAAACAAGCAGCAGTTTCCAGTGTGTTCTGATGTGTACCCTGGAAACACTGAGGACATAGCCAAACTGTAGTGTGTTCTTATGTGTACACTAGGGTTAGCCACTACAAAGAATATGTATTGCCATATCCTTAAGGGAATGGCAACAGGCACGCAGGGTGCAACTTTTTTGTGCATATTGCAATGTCACGGAATTCGTTAACCATTATATGGCCTTCGGTATAGTGGGATCCGGCCTATGAGGATAGGTACACGGACCCACCCAGCCAACGCGATCATACGAGGACACTTGCTCCGTGGTTGCTGAGTGGCAGGGAAAATCACTTTCACTAATCTTTCAATTTTCGAAAGAAGGAAAAAAAAGAGAAACAAAACAAAACTCAATTTTTATATTATCATTTGCGCATCTGAGGGTCTTAGGGGTCACAGAATGGCTTCTTTTAATTTTATTCCTGTCTCAGCCGTTTAGGGCTTCAAGGATTGGACATAGTAAAGTTATTTTCACTTATTCACTGTGTGGTTTTACCACAATTTACCTCTCCTAGGGAGAGGAGCTTTTATATTCTGGAGGGTCCCGAAGGGAATCGCAGAATTAAGCTTATATTATAAACCGGAGGGTCCCCCCGAAGGTGGTGAATCGCGGTTTGAAAAAATATTGTTATCGGCTGTACAAGCCCTTATTTACACTTGTTTTACTTATTTATTTATTTAATTTTATAAACCGGAGGGTCCCCCCGAAGGTGGTGAATCGCGGTTTTCAATATATTTTTTTATATGTTTTTCGTAATTTTTGTCATAGCAAATTTTGTGGATATCACTGCCACCAACACTTTCACTTCACAACCGTCACTAACACTGATCACTATTTATCAGGACCTCTCATTTAAGGAAGTCCTTTCCAGGGACCCACCCATTAGTGGGTCCCTGCTCGGGCGCCAGTTAAGGCGGGTCTTTTCCCGCCCAATAAAAAGTTAAAGTTGGAGACCGCCCCGCGGTCTCTTGAGCCTAGATCCAAAGAAATAAAAGACAAAATATCAGATTAGTACAATTTTTAATTACCGCTCTGGTTCGCGTATGCAAATGGAATGACAGAGTCACAAATTGTAAATTTCAACTTAGCTTCTAACTAAAGCTAAAAACTTATTCTAGCTGCTGACACAGCGCTTCCCATGGTTTGCCTTTTGATCAGTTGCATAAGTGCAACTTGCTGCAGATCGAATTACCCGAATTGGCTTGCGCGTGTTGTGGGAAGTGCGGTGTCAGCATATTCACACCGGTAGGTGTGCTGGCCGTCTTGTTAACTTGTATTTTCGATATCTATATGTAAAAACGAAAATGAGTAAAGTTAGTTCATTTCTAATTTCTCAAATCACTGATATTTCTAAATTTTTCCTTAATAAATGCATTTATTTCGCACATAGGCTACCGGCACGGTTAATGCGAGCGGATATCGCACAAAGAGAAGATGGAAAATGCATTGCTAGCATAGCATAGACAATAGGCGGTGGGAGTTCAGCAAAACAGCCAGCATACATATTGATGTCAACAGCATTTCCAGCTGATCGATGCAGTGCAAGTGGGCAGCTGATCACAATGGGGGCATTCTGTGTGCAAGCGAGCACGTCGCAAATGCTATTAGGGACTTAGGACATATTGTGTAGTTATATAGATGTAATATATATTTACATGCAAATCATGTAAATAGTGAATTAGCGTACATTAAGGATTTTTATTGTAAGATAACTGTCCGCCTGTGCGCGGAAATAGTATAAAAGAGGAGCATTTTGCCCATAAGATTCAGACGTTAGGTAGGGATAGTAGCTAGTTGACGTCTTGTTCAACAGCGAAGGAATTCCTGGGATTATCCAGCTCACGAGTTTCAATTTTATATACAGGGGGGGTTTTCCAACTCCACTGTCCAGAAAATAAGTGGTGGTTTTCCACCTCCGCAACTTTTAGTAGTTTATCATATACGGTGGGGGTTTTCCCAATTAAATCGTCTGGAGAATTAGTGGTGGTTTTCCACCTCCGTAATCCTTACGAGCGCAGGGAATAGTTTAAGATATACATGGTGGGGGTTTTCCAACTCCGCCGTCTAGAATATTAGTTTGAGACTAGCTATAAGTATAGAACTTGAGTTATTTATGAAATAAAATTTTATATTTAAGCTTAACCAAGGGTCTTTCTCTTTAAAAGGAGACGTAGGAATTTCTTTCCAGCCAACAGAAAAGTCCGTCACAACACCTCGGCCACTAGGGGCACAAGTACTTGGCAGCTCTATACTCTATACCACATTCGTCATACCAGACATCTGGAAACATGCGACTGTGCTCCCCCTCCTAAAACCTGGGAAGCCGGCGAATCAAAGAGATTCTTATCGACCGCTATCTATTCTTTCGCCGGTAGTGAAGTTGTTAGAGGCTATCTTGCTCCCATATTATACTGCAAATCTGCAGCTGGCCAACCATCAATATGGCTTCAGGAAAAATCACAGCACAACATCGGCATTAAATGCCATCACGACGCAGATTAACTTCGGTTTGAATGAACACCAACCAAACCACAGGACGGTTCTCGTGGCACAAGACCTGTCGAAAGCCTTCGACACAGTCAACCATCCCACACTCCTTAGAGACCTGGGGAGACATCGAGCCTCGATACCCCACCAGAGGGGGTCTCCATCGTTTCGTACGCTGACGACTGCACCGTGATGGCCACGGGCAAGGGACCTTCCACGGACGAACTATGCACGAGACTGAACAATTACTTGCGCGATCTTTCCAGCTTCTTCACCGAGCGGAACCTGGTACTGTCCCCGACTAAATCGACTTGGGGCAAAGACAAAGAAACGTTGCTCGCCACCAAACCTTCACAACACCAACTGGAGGAAATTGCAGGTCTGCCAAAGCACCTCCATCAGAATTGCGACTGGCTATTTGCATATGTCGCCTGAGTCTCAACGTTCGCGGCGTGCTGAAATTTTAAGTAGGCAGTTCCTTCTGAACTCTCATAGACCAAGCCTTCCAAACCGACAACTATTAGATGAAACTCCGCCTTCCAGAGACATAAGGAAACATCTCAGAAAGCATTATGATGAGATCCGGCATCACATCTCGTTGCCGTTTGAACACACTCTTCTAACACCTTTATCACTCTGGTCCAACCCTGTCGCAACTGCGCGTTTCCTTGGACTTCCGTTAGAAGAGCCTGATGACAATTATATTCAATCAATGTATAGTTACGAAAAGAATAATAACTTCTGTCTTATTGCAAGTTTCACTATATATAATTGTTTTTGGAAATTATTCTTAATTAAGTATGTAACAATATCTATTGAAACAATCATTAATTTTTTTTATAACAATTTTGCTATGAACAATTTTAGGGGGGCTCGAAATTAATTTCAGACCTATGGTCCCATGGGCAATATTACTCAGTATGACCCATAGATTCAGAACTGGATGTGAGGAGTGAAAATTAATGAAAAAACAAGTACAGTTTACTATTACTTATACCCAGCAAACACACTACTGGTAATTACTCCGTATTTACCAGATAATTTCCCAGATAAGTTTTCAGTTAAACAGCATTGGCCTCGGGATAGAATTACCCTATATACTTCATGTACATGTGAATTAATCAAGTACAATAGCAAATAACAAAACTGGAGTATAGGAGAAATTTCTTTGATATTTTCCAGGTACTATACCAGAATACTGCTCATAATTTAAAAGATAATTTTTAGGTAGTTTCCATGAATATATACTCGTATTTTCCTTGATAATTACTTGTAATATACGTCAAAATATGGGCAAAGTTACTGGTAGTTTATTTTTATTTTACAGGTAACTAAAGGTAACTTACATAAATAAATACAGGTATTTTACTAAATAGGTGTTAGTAATTTACTTGTAAATATATCCTTGAATACCTGTAGCTTCGTAGTATTCTCCTCAATAGTTACTTCGTGATTTTCTGGTAAATACTCGGTAAATTATGAATATTTTCTTTGCTAGTTACTTACTTTTTCCATATTCTAAATTAAATACGATTTTGTGAATTTGTATTGAATTATTTTATTGTATTAGTTATTTTAAAAAAAGAAAAGGAATTTTTATAAAAATTCAAATTTTTATTAACAAACATAATAAAACATTGAAAAAAATATTAGTTGTAGTCCTGATACTTGAACCCAGATCGTTGCTTGCTGAGTAAAAATGAAGTGGAATACCTGGAAAATACCTAAAAAATACCCAATACATACTTTATTTATACATTGGTAGCTATGAAGGAGGGATACCGAAATTTTACCAAAAGCTTATTTACTTTCGATTCATTGGTATTAGTAAGTTTGAAATTTTTTTGTTTGTGTTTGTAGTTTCGGTAGCCGATGTTTGCAGGGTAGAGTTTTGTTTAAATAATGCATTATTTGGCTGTGTGCCAATCGGTAACATTTTACTCATAGGAAAAATGACGTGAACAAATTTTCTATGGTGTACAAATATTTTCCATTTTGCTGCGCCAAATGAAATGGGAAATTTTGACAGTCGTAAATTTTGACATATGTAAATGATCTCGCGAAAAGTAACATTTTGGGAATAAAATTTAATTTTTTAATTAAAAATGAATAGATTACTGCGAAAATAGTTTTCCTCGTGCACATTTATGGATTTCGGGATGGTGAAGAGCAGATGGAGAAATATTTTCAATCGAGATCTAGAGTTAGATATAAAAATTTTTATCAAAACTGTGTTTAGTGCGTTTGTTCTGCATAACATTTGTGTACTGAGCGAAGATTTAGATCTTTCTATTATTTCAGTGGACGAGTCTAACTATGTCATGATCGAATCGAAGAAACACTTTTCGATTCTGCTGATGGTTTGAGAGAAGGATCTGAAATTTTTTCATCATTTTTGGAACATGAAAATTCCATATTTTGATATCATTTGTAAGAAAATCAGCAATGTAACACTTAAAAGAGCAACAATAAAAAATTTAAATATATTCATTAAAAATGATACAGGTAGGTAAGGCACAGCAGTTTAAAATTAACAGTCTCAGTTTCACCCATTCCATTGAGACTTACAAGTCTGCCTCAGGAAAGGATTGCACCACTTTTCTGTAAATAAATATTTTCAATTAAATTACGGAGGTCATTTAAAATTAGTCAAAATCAACATAAAAAACACTGGCGGAACTTATTTAATGTATTTATTATCATGGTTATACATTAAATCATTGATAATAAATAATTTTTAACAAAAATCATGATTCAATTATAGAAGGTTTGCCAGCCATTGACGTTTATGACAGTTGAGGAATTCAAGCTCCCTTATTAATTGTCATAGGGTTGGCATTCACCGACTGTGTCGCTTCTTTGCAATAACGTTTGAAAATGGTACTAAAAACCTAAAATCTCAATTCCAAACAAATTTTAGCAACACTGGCTTCTATTTTGCTTTTATTCTGACAATTTGAACTTTCTGTTTTTGTTAAAATTGGTAAGTTTGTTATAAAATTATGAAAATTTAATAAAATTATAATAATTTAACTTTTTACAGCCTTTTATAGGAATAGCTTTAACCGGATTTCGCCAAAGCGTCCCTTAGTTATTGTTGTTTTAGTAGCCATACGTACCCCGTTCATTCGTCATTACCCTAACTTGTTTATGCTCTTCCCTGATGGCTAGTCGGATTTCTTTGCCTAACAAAGGGGCCACCACAAATCGGATTAGATGATGGTTATAGGATCTTAGGTGCTTCTCCCGCTTGACGCGTATGTGCTGCTCAACTAGCCGTATAATTTCAGCATTGAGGTTAATTTAAACATTTGTAGGGTCAAAGTGTCGCTCATGGTCACGACGGAGGATAGTCAGTCGTTGTTTACTGCGAAGTTCGACAGTATGGTGCAACGTATGTTCCTGTCTCCAAGTTTGGAGCATATAAGTCGGTGGCATAACCCAAGGCAAGTGCTCCCCTAGGGCGCGCACAGTAAGGGGCTGAGTGTGAACGTTTCACATAAATTTTCCAGCAGCTGCACCAGATCCAATCTCTTGGTGGGGGAAATGTCGATTTAGACAGGGTTATTTTACATAACACATAAAATTAAAGAAATAAAACTACAAGTTCACATACAGCTCTAGCCTCTTATTCGTTGCAGGCGTTCCAGACCCAATTTTCAGCTTTGTATATCATTTACACAGCTAAAGTCTAATCAAGGTGTACTGTTTCCACAATATTGCAACGTGGCATTACACGGATAATTTATAAGAAACGCTACTGCATAATACAGGTCTCTCCAAAAGTGGTTGCATACCAAACTATCAAACTAAATATATAGTTATATATGCATATTTGACGTGTTTATTGTATGCACCTCCCAAAATCTTAATTTTACGTTAAATAAAGTGGTTTTGTAATGCTTCCCAAACCTCAAAAATTGTACTCGTTATTTACATTTTAAAACCCTTTTCCATTCAATAAATGGCAATTAAGGCAATTTACTTCCTATAGTTTAATAAAGCTCGTGTTTTAAAATGTCTTATTTCTTGAAAATACATTCTAATTTAAAAACTACATTCCAGAATTTTCTACTACTTTTATTCGGAAAGGGATCTATTATTTCCCTTTTTTGTACATTTCGTAAATGCAACTATGCTAGGTGACAATTAGGGAGCTTCAATTCTGATCTGTCAAAGACTAGCAAACCTTGTATAATTCAACAATGAACAAAAATATTCATTCACATGTGAAATAATATGTATTTTATAAAAATGTTTACATTAGACATTGCACTAGAACACTGCTGTGAAGAGGTCATTTAAAATTAGTCAAAATTTACACAAAAACACTAACGGAACTTATTTAATGTATTTATTATCATGATTATACATTAAATCATTGATATTAAACAATTTTTAACAAAAATATTCATTCACATGTGAAATAATAAGTATTTTATACCAATGTTTACATTCGACATTGCACTAGAACACTGCTGTGAAGAGGTCATTTAAAGTTAGTCAAAATTGACATAAAAAACAGTGCCGGAACTTATTTAATGTATTTATTATCATGATTATATTTTTCATCATCTACTTAGTTCCAGCCTTCGTTGCAATTGGCGTTTTTGCCACTGAAGAGTGCCTCTTCCTCCGTGCTTATTTTAATTAGCAGAAGCCTTTATGCATGATTCCCTTTAAATAAGCAGAAAATAATACAATTCATATGTAGATGTAAACAATATAACTTATATGTTACATATGATGTCTTCCTTCTTTTCTTTGCCATATTTTTATAATTAAAATATTAATATTTTTGGCGGTTTTATTTGCAATTGTCAGATATAAATGCAAATTTGCCACTGTATGTATGACACACAGTTGGGCTAGGGGAAATTGTGACATTCGTATTCACCACAATAAATGTCAGAATTTTCTCCCGGACTGTCAAAATTTTGCTATTTTCAACCGACTGGCACACAGCCTTTGTATGAAATAAATTTATTAAAATTGCAATACAAATATTTTTCGGTAGTAATTCCGTATATTAAAAGACTTTAATTACAACAGGCCTTTCTGGCCTTAGCAGCTGCGAAATTATCTATGATGGTATCTGTTTAAGCGACATACATACATAAGCTACGGTTATTTCATTCGTTTGTTTCATTTGCTTTGCATGCTATTGTAATTCGCAATAAGCTTATAAAATATTTCGAAGATATAGTTTATGGTTTGGAAAGCCAAAGTGTGGTTTTTCAAAGCGAAAATGAGGAAGCCAATCGCGCCATGCCTCAGAGCCAACAGTGCTCGCCACCAATAAACACATTTAGGGTGTCACAGGTGTCCCGCACCTCCCGTTCTATAAAGAACAACAATTTTGAACATTTAGGCAAACATGGTCGTCAGAACCTGAGCCAAATGAATAAATACAATTTGAGCAAAACGGTCACATAGCACCTGAGCCAAATAATAAAATAAAATAAAAAATAATAATAACTTAAAAAAACAACTCGCCTTCTCTAAAGCTTAGACAGTATCAAAATCCAACTGTCTCGCTGTTGGTGCTTTAATACAAAGCATGCCAAGTCCTGTGAGGCGCTCTTGAGTTCAACACGATCGATTCAAGTTTTTCATCCTTGCAAGAACACTGAAGGAACGTTCAGCACTACCCTATCGGATTTGGTGCATTATGTTCGATCAGTGACAAATCAGCTGATACTCAGGGCTTAGGTAATGAGCCGTCAGAATTGTGATAAGATTTCTATGGCGGTGGTGCTAGATTTAGAGCACAGATAGCATTCAACAATTCAAAAGGTGGCAGATTTTCGTTAAAATTTGCTGAGTAAAAGCGTTCAAGTGTTAAGGTGTTATTAAAAAAAGGTGTTATTAAAATGTTTCATGCCAGCAAATCGTTCAGTATCTAATACCTGCAATTACCGAATAAACTATGACCAAAAAAGTGTTAGTTTTGAAATCAGTCTCTCGAGCGTCGTTGATCCTTTCGTTCTCTTCACATTCATAAAAATGCCTTTGCGATTCCTTTTTCGAACGTTAGGAAACGTTGGTGAGATTCTCAACCCAGCGTCGACTGTTTTGCTGCAAAGCCGACGCCAAAAACCAACAATGCATTATGGCGGTGCAGACACGTTAAGAGATTTATAAAATTTGTTGAAATTTATAATGTTGCTTTCTACGAAAGGTGATTAAAGCTGTTGTTTGTTTATTTTCTATAAGTAAAAATCTTGGATAGCATTTTAAGATTCCCGGGCCCTTTTAATCAATGTTACACAATTCGTCGCTAGTAAGAAGCTAGCGAATAAGTATATTGGTCCTTATAATATCATTAAAGTAAAGCCAAATGAAAGAGGCATCTGGGGCAGATGGTTCTCAGGATGACCAAATGTTAGATGGTTACCCTGATCACCGGTCGAATCTGGCATCGCCAACACAACTGTCAGAAAGCATTCGAAGTAAGAGAGAAGAGATTACATCTGGGTACGAACCACTCTCGGCTGCAAGAAATGTGAGGATCGCCGCACCAACACCACCCTAAGCCAAGGCGTTAAGGTATACGTGCCGAGGGCTGAATGGTCAGCGGGCGGTTATTGAATAGCTGGCCGTGAACGGTCCCCGCGATACCCGAGCAATGTCGGAGGTATAAGTGCCTTCTCTACGCATGCCGGCTCTGCGGACGAGTGACCAACCCTTTCCGTGCATACTCGTGGGACGAAAATATAAATGACACTAAACAAATCATGCCTATTACGGTATCCGACGGATACTTTGCGGGGGGAGTGCGAATCGATTCGCGTGACAACAGTTGCGGATTTAACCTTTAAAACTAAAAAAACGACACTGTCAAGATATTTTCTTCTATTTCTTGTGTTGAGTAGGCTGGTAGATTTAAAGGAAATCGATAAAGTTGATTTTTTAAAGTTTTGTAACTCAGATCCGCAGCTGATTTTTCGCGAATCTATCCGCACTCCCCAGCGAATGGCATCCGTCGGATATGGGAATAGGCATGATTAAAACAACAACAAAAAGATATGAAGGAAGAGACAGACGGACAAGGAGGTCAGGAGGACTCCGGAAACCGGAAAACGGACTGTAGGGAGCGTGGACAGGACGACAAGGACAACAACACAAACACAGGGAGTAGGCGGTTCCAGCTTGCCCCGTCTATCTTGGATAAGATAGAACGGAACAAGGTAAATGGCACCGTTCATCCCAAGGATGCGGAGGACCGGAAGGTTTACCAAGCTGTGGTGGATGAGTACGGGGCGTACTTGAACACCACATCATCAGCTTCCACCGGTAAGGGGAATAGGCCTCTGGAAGATGCCCCAAGCATCTCGAAGAGGCTTCAAGTTCCTCTAAGAGGAGCAAAGTTACCGGTGAGGATACCTCAGCCGGAGCGCGGGTGGGGGCAAAATCTTTTGCCGATGCGGTAAGGAGCAACCTGGAGGTTTCTCTTGTCGATGCGACTACCCCCAGCGGCAGGTCCTTGGAGAAGTGGGCAGAAATCGAGGCGAGGCTGTCCGAAATGGTTATCTAGTTCGTGATGGCCAACCCAGATGGTAGTCTCCCTTCCTTCGACTCGGCGGAAGTTGTCCGTGGTCACAGAGTGGTCAAATGCGAGGACTAGTACCCAAAGGACTTCCTGGAGAAGTGCCTGCTGGACCTGGGCCTTAGGATTGTCCAGGCTAACCTCCAGCACTCGCGGCTGGCGTCGGTTAACCTTTCCGTTTTCCTGGTGGAGGAAAACGTTGACATCGCCCTTGTTCAGGAACCCTGGGTGTGGAACACCAACATAAAGGGGCTCTCTATAACAACATCTTTTACAAGCACGATAATGGTAAGCCTAGGACATGCGTTCTTGTCAAATCTAATTACAATGCTTTTCTTGTTTCCTCCCACAGCTGTGCCGATTTGACCACAATCTCGCTGGATTCAGCTGACGGAGTCAGCATGGTGATTGCCTCCTCATATATGCGGCATGATGAGGATGCTCCACCGGAGGAGATCCGCAGGTTGATGCAGGAAATCGAAGCACGTAACGTGATTGTTGGATGCGACGCCAACTCCAGATACTACCTATGGGGGAGTACGGAGATCAATACGAGGGGTGAGTCACTTTTCGATTTTATTTTGAGTAATAACTTAGTAGTTTGTAACCGGGGTAGTACCTCTACCTTCGGCTTCCCAAGCGCTGATACTTTTAGTGGGTGGGAAGAGGTTGTGATACTAAGCGGTAACGGCAATATTCGTGTAGAAAATTGGAGGGTATCAGACCTTTTCTGACCACAGGATGATCCTTTTCGATATCATTTTAAAATTAGATAACCCTATTCCTCACCTAAACCCAAGGAGGATAAACTGGCGAAGCTTCGTCAGGGTGGTGAGCAATAACCTAGATAGTCAACCCTTGCAAGAATGACTGTCAGTGGAGGAACTTGATGCAAAATTAGTAAGCTGGAGAAGGCCATGGAGTCAGCTCTACGGGTAGCTTGTCCAACTAGAGAGAGTCTAGGCGACTATTTAACCTGAGCCGTTCTACTGGCAACTGGTTGCCATACAAGAATAGTCTAAGATGCTATAAAAAAGCGATTCTCCTCGGCTAATAAATGAGCTTATAACAAACAAAAAGATTGAATGAGCAATCAACAGTTTATCACCGTACAAATCCGCGGGGCCGGATGGTATTTTCCCAGCCATGTTACAAAAAACCAGCTTGCTTGAGAGGCCATGAAAACCCCAAGGACTTCAGACCAATCAGTCTTTCGTCGTTTGTTTTAAAAACCTTCGAACGGCTTTTTGTACGTCCATATTAGAAAGCCACTAGAAAATTCAGGGCTGTCTACAGCTCAGCATGCGTATCTCAAGGGGCGCTCAATGGAGACTGCCCTGCACAAGGTGACCATGGCCGCATTCCTCGATATTGAGCGCGCCTTCAACAATGTAAGGCTGGAAGCGATAGAGGACTAGCTATCGGTCCTTGGTATCGAGAACCCTATTGTAAACTGTATAGGGATGGCACTGCGGTCAAGAGTCATAATCGGCAAGGTCGGAGCAAGTGAAGTAACGGCACACTTGTCGAGAGGAACTCCTCAGGGTGGGGTGCTGTCTCCACTGCTTTGGCTTTGTGTTATAGACGGCATACTTTGTCAACTCAATAGGAACGGAGTACAAGTCGACGACGTAGTAATACCAGTATTGGGTCTGTGCCCTAACGTGATTAGCGACATCATGCAGGAAGCACTGAGGAAGCTGATCGGATGGGCAGAGGGTGCGGGGCTTAATGTCAATCCTTCAAAGACCGAACTATTGTTATTCACAAACAGAAAAAAATACCAAGTTTCAATCTACCTTGTCTTTATGGTCAAGAGTTGCAACTTTCTGATAGGGCGAAATACCTAGACGTCCTCTTGACACCTAAGTTAAACTGGAAACTTAACATAGAAAACAGGGTCAAACGGGCATATGGAGCTATGTACGCCTGTAAACGTATGTTAGGCAGACAGTGGGGCCTAAGCCCTGCAACCACAGCATGGATGTATAAAGCAGTTATTCGACCTATCTTATCCTACGGGGCAATAGTGTGGTGGAGGGCAGTCGAGGTGAGCTACATAGGGAACAAGCTAAGCAAAGTTCAGCGGCTCTGAGCGTGATATGCAATATACCACCGACCGATCTCTTGATCAAGGAAACAGCATCTAATAGCGCACTCAGGCATCGGGAGTTGGGACCCTGGAAAGAGCGTGGATACGGTCACAGCCGTATTCTGTAGAATATAACCGACGGACAATCTTCGCGGACAGCCTGGCGGCTCTTGGATTAGCGCCAATCATTTCGAGCCTTGTGGGTCAGTGCAGGGAGTGGACCATGAACCTAGCAAGTCGACTCCCCGTTTCTCTAATATGGGTGCCGGGGCATCGCAACATACAGGGAAACGAGACTGCCGATGAGCTGGCACGGAGGAAGAGCGAAGGAGGTCCTTGCACCGCTGGAACTGCTCAAGGGTCGGGTCTCTCAGCACTGCTTTGGGGAGGCTATAGATAGATGGAAGCGAGCGAACAACAGAAGGGACCTTTTTAGATTAATTTCGGCCCTCACTGGGCATTGGACTGTCGGGGCGCACGCCGCACGGATGGGCATGGAGCACAATTTCACGTGCCGCAGTTGCAACCTTTCGGGAATGGAAGAGACGGTGGAGCACCTGCTGTGCGGCGCACAGCAAGAGCAGAACAAAATTTCTGGGAAAACCCTTGTTCGGGAGTCTTTCCGAGCTCAGCGATATGAAGCTTGGGGAACTTCTAAAATTCTTGGACTCAACGACATGGATATAGATAGGATCTATAGGGGTGTAAGAGTCCCACCACGCTAACTTTCTGTAATAATCTTCATTGGTTAGTTCACGAGCTGTGGTATCAAAACGGCGCGCTAGCTAGCTAATTGGAGTCACTGGGACTCGCCACTCCAACCAACCACACAAAAGTCTGATTAACCTTGCAGTATTCGCGCACCTAAACTGACAAAAATATTCTAACCTAAATGTTCAAAAAACACCGTTGTTGCCTATTTTTTAGGTTATATATAAACGACAGATTTTTTTTTTTTTTTTAAACCACACATAGCATCTTAAAGAAGAAGTCTTTCTCTTACGAATGGCGTTGAGTTTGCTCAAATATATACATAATTTTCTTATAGCTGAAAAACCACTGAACTAACGTAGGTATGATGCAGTAGAACACATACCTCTTACGATTAAATTTTAAATTGCTCTAGATTTGAATTCAGCGCATCGAAAACCTTTAGGAAAGTATGGTCTGGTTGATGGTCAAATTTCTTGTCGGCCTGTGTTAAATATGTATGCCGCCCTATTAATTAATTAATTGGTCATTGTGAACGTTTGTGCGAAAAAAATTCACAAAATTTGAAAATTCACAAAAAGTTGGAGTTTGGTGTAAAAATGTCATTTTGACATTTTTTATTGGAATATAATTACATTTTTAGGCCCGTTTTCATAAAAGCTGGGTAGCGCTTTATCGGAATTTAATCGGTGATTTGGTTAAAATTCGTTTTCACCATGCCCGGTTATCATGGATCAGCCGATTAAGCCCCGATTAACTTGATCGGCGATGGATGGCCGGTTATCTGCTGATTGAGCAAACTTTGACGTCTGTCAGCTGTGTAGAAAATAAAATATTTGTGCAATTGAAGTGCATCATAAATTTATTTCAAAGTTCCCTGTGTCATTCACCAATATTATTAAACAAAATAAAAAAGCGAAAGCAATTGGTAAGTCCTTATATATTTATTACATACCAAAAAGTTTTTGGTATTTGCATTTAATCAATATTATAGGTGAATTCGAGCATTCAATCACTGCCGCAGTACTTCCAAAGAAGTATAATTTTAATCCAAAACTGAAGAGAATCGACACGCTTTTTTTCTGAGATATGTTCCAGAATGGAATTAGAGCATATTCAAGAAAACTAAAATTTTTCACAAGTTACAGTTTAAAAATAATAGAGTTTTTCCTTTGACTATACCTGCAGTACTGCGGCAGTGATTGAATTCTCGAATTCACCTATAATATTGATTAAATGCAAATACCAAAAGCGTTTTGGTATGTAATAAATATATAAGGACTTACCAACTCTCCAAAGAGGTTTTCACTAATAAGATTGATTTATCCGGTGGCGGAGAAGAGGCTATGCGCAAAGGCAGCAGCTCCGGCGCTGTTGTTGAATATATGAAGAATCATGGTAAGGGCATCTACTAGGGTATCTTCTCGGACACATTGAATCCAGCTTTACAAGATCGTTATGGACGTCCCAAACGCGATATCTCTACAGTTATACATATATTGAATGATTTGCAGTATAGTCGTGGTGCGCATAAGCTGTGAGGCACCAAGCAATAGCTGTGAGGCACCAAGCACATCAACTTCGTCGGCCACAAGTGGTGTTGCTGGCACGTCGAGTACCAATGGCATACGAAGCAGCAGCAAGCAGGTTAGTTAAAATTTGTTGGCTTATAAAGTTTGACTTAGTAATCCATATTTCATTTCCTTACAGCTCACCGCGAAACACCATCATCATCATCCCCATCAGAGCAGAGCAAGCAAAGGCGTCAGGCACGCAAATTTAAGGGCGCCCCATATGCCACACGTGGAGCAGTTGGTGCACCAACCCCTAAAGCAGCGAGCACCACCATACTCAGCGCAACAGCCAGTAACGCCAGCAACTCATGGAAGTCGGACGTATCTCAGGCCAAGTATCACATAGCAAACAACATTTCGACCAGTTTCTGAATAACTTAAACAATTGTGTCAACAAGGAGCTGATAGATTCGGGAGCAATTGAATTCCTGCTAAATTTCAATACAAAGAACAACCGGAAAAGCTGACGAAATCAATTTTTACAGTACAGAGGTATGTATTTTTCTTGCCTAAAAAGTATCACTTTTATAATGCATTTATATTCCTATTAACGAACACATCAGCATCATCAAATCGAAATAGCATGCGCTTTCATTGAAGTTGCTGGAGTTTATCTGTACAAGTGCCGTGACCATGGTACAATTAACAGGTAACCGCATCAGAGTTGCATTTTTTATTTTTTTTCATTCGAAGTGGTCTTCCGATTGTCAATGTCTGTGTTTATATTTTTGTTTTGTTTACATTTTTGTTTTGTTTACATTGAGCAGTAATTTTACAATTTACAACTTTTCGGTTTATTACACTAAAATATAATTCAAAAAAGTGTTTGTTCAATGGGAAAAAGATGTTCACAAGTAAAACGATAGGAAAAAGTTATTTTGCAGTTCTCAAAAGGAAGTGGGACTTGGAAAAAGCCTTTCTCTAAGAGGCTTCAGGTTCTAACTAAAAAGATTTCCGATTTTGGGGGAAGCAATCAACCTATCACATCTTTATAATTAATATATCACCGCCACACTTCTAAAACTAACCACGGAACTCGCAAAATAGTATAAATTTGCTGTAAAAGCATTAATTTTTATTTCTTACATTTTTGTGCACATGTAAACAATAACAAAATGTCAACTTCTTATATGAAAGCTGAGTAACGTTGGGTGCCTTAGTGTTATTGCGTTGATATCGCTGTACCATTTCTAAAACCATTGAAAATTTATAAATAATATTTGAATAATTTATTTTTGTATTAAACTATGAAAAAGTTTGGCTTTGAACTCGGTGTTTCCTAAACAGGAGCAAAAATGGATTTTCTTATAATTTTTAGGTTAGGTTTAGAGTTCGGATTCCTTATCTTAAGATTGGTGGTGCTTTCTAAACTGCGCTACCACCAAATTGATGCCAGCCTTTGTTCTGAGCAAAAATACAATCGAGCAGTGCCAAAATAATACTATGCGCAATTGCGTTAACACATTGCGCTGATACCGGCAATGCGATTTATTCATGGTATCAGCGCAACAAACTTTGCAACAATAACCAGCCATTATTTCCATCACTTTGACACAAGAAATTGCTGACAATTTACCGACCAGCAAAATACATAGCAGGGTTGCTTTTTATTCCTGCGTCTACCTGTTTATTGTATCATGGCCGTGACTCACGTCTGCTCACCAACGTGTCAGTCATCCATGAATATATTCGCCATTTAATATTCGAGGAATTGTGTAAACAAAACGTAAATCGTTGCACAAAAATGTTACGACGCATTAATTGGGATGATCCCACTGTAAGCAGTTATGCTATAAAATGCATGTCTAAAGCATATTTACTACGTTTTCCACTCATACGCTGTTTGGCGGATTTGGTATAAGGCATTAGTTCATATCAGGAGCGTGCCGTAACAATGGTTATCGACAATGTATTCGAAGAAGAGGCAGGCAAAATCATAGAGACTTACAAACAATTTGAAACACGTTCGCCGGAATGGATTATGGAACGGGTTGAATCAAGTCCACATCAGGTTTGTCTGAAATAGTTTTACCTTAACTCTTGATTCTGATTAAATATTTATTTTAGCTGGTTTCTGCTTTGACTAGCATTAAGCCCGTGAACAAAACCGATGCCGTAACACTGCTACGGAATTTTGGAAAATTGGAGAACCTCATAAATGCTAGCGAAGAACGACCATCGCTTGTAATTGGGCTGGGGCCTCGGAAAGCTGCAAAGCTTTACAAAACGCTGCATGAACATGTTCTTACCAAGTAAACAAGTTATTAACTGGCAATTTATATTTATTGAATAAAATTATTTGCAAAAATGGAATAACTTCTAAGCTTAGCTATCCTGTGATTGAATGTTGAAGGATCTGAATTTGATATTGTTACATATTGCTGCCATAGCTTAAAACAGCTTCAATTAAACAAAATCCAATCGAATTTTCTGAACATTCTCTTCTGCTTTGTTATTTAACGAATAAATCAGAATATGTGAATTATATTGGATTATTGACTGTTTGCAATAGGACACTCAGCCAACGAGTACAAGATTTCCAATCCCTTCATTATTCCAAGGTATTATCGGCTCGTAAACATAAAACAAGGCACTTCTACCTTAGTATACATACTAAAATACCTTTCCTAAAATGTTCAGGTTTATTTCAAATTAACATACGAACATCTTTTAAAGAAACTCAATGAAATGATACAACATTTTAATCAAACTTGATTTTATTAAATTAATTGAAGATACCATAATTTAATTGTACCATCATCGCTACATGAAATAAGTTGACCTTCATGTGCTGGATTCCATTTAACGGCATTGACGTCTTGTGTGTGCGCCTTATCCTCCGATGGAATCATGGTTGGTTCATTCTTTTTTGAATTTGCATCTTTTTTAAATATGCGTATCGCATCATCTCCACAACCAGTAGCGATTAGTCCAATTTTTTTTGCACCATGACACATAAATAGTTTTCGAATGGTCGCCAGATAAGGTACAAACACATTTCCAAACTGTTTTATCTTCTGGTGTGTATATACCTTCCTCATTACCCAAATGATAAGCACGCCATATTTTCATTCTTATCATCACTGCAAGAAACCAAACGTTACCATCTGCATAGAAATCGATGCTCCACACCGTATGAGAATCTAATGTAGCCGTTGTGTACCAATCGTTATCTGTGGCATTTTCAACGCATATTTTTTTGTATTATCATATGAAGCTGATGCCGTCCTAGTTATGTGAATTGAGTACAGCAGCACAATCGAATTCATCAGGGTAGGGCTAAGTAGCGCAACAACAACAACAACATCGAATTCATCAACACTAGCCAATTCCCAAATCCATACCGATTTGTCGCGCGAGCATGTCGCTAAAAGGTTGCCGGAACTTGACCAACATGCACTTTTTACTTCATTTTCATGTCCCTCCAATGTAGCAACGCACTCAAATTCTCTTAAACAAAATAATATAGATTAGGAAATTAACTTTTGTTCATCTTAACACATACCAATTGCCTTCGACCATATCGCTGTTGTACCATCAAAGCTTGGTACCAACAAAGCATGATAGCCAAATGATGTACCCTCTGGTATGGGTGCGTTGAAACCTGGAATTTTTAAATTCGGATATGATGGTGGTGGACCATATCGTTGTTGTGCAATGAACCATGGTGGTGGAATCTTATGTGAATTCGGTCCAACCGGCAAACCAAGGCCCTTACTCTGTAGTTCTATTCTAAAGAAATTTCGTTCGCTTTCGAGCGATTCGTACTCTGTAAAGAATTTTCGATTAGAATACATTCGTTGTTCGAGTTAAATTTTGTTCCCTTCGGATTTGATTTTTCCCCTTTCGTTTGTAGAAAATTTGGCACTCTCTGTCTCGAAAACAAATGTCAAAATAGTCGAATGTTAGAAAATTCTATTCTACAATAATTTAGCAAACGAAAATCAACAAAAATGTAAGTTCCTATGGATAAAATCAAATATTTCTCTTTTTCTCATCAAAAAATCATTTACAGGGCTGAAAGATTTAAGCAACCAAATACGAAACCTCGACAGTTTGAGGTGATGTTGCAGTATTAATAATTTAAGTGCAGCGGCGAGCTTGATAATTGGGGGAATCGCTGTTGATTTTTGAAATGCGTCCTTATTCAACCTAAAGTTTTGTACAAAGCTGTAAAGGAATAATTCGAAATTAATCAATATATTTACCATTTGTCATTGATATTGAGTATATTGGAATTATCCCTAATAACGCGCAACTGCACTCGCTTCGTCACTGTATTTTCATCTGCATCCAACCATAGCGCTACCGAATCCATTTCAATATATTCTATTTACCTTTTATTTTGTAAAATTAAAACTTCTTAAATCGCAATGTTTTCAATTTGGTTTGTTTTGCTTTTGTTTTCTTTTCGTATTTTTCTTTAAGTTTGACATTTGTGAAACAGTGTTGCTCACCCTTAACGAATATTTTCTAAAGTGAATTCTAACGAACTACCGAGTGCCGATGTGTTTTAGAATCGATTTTTGCTTTCGAGTAGAACAGCCTTTCGAATAGAACTACAGAGTGAGGGCCCAAGACCTATACGCAGCTCTTCAGATAAATCGGCTGGTTTTTTCTCTTTTAAACGTGTCTCATACTCTTTACCCTCATAATACAGGTCACCATGTATGGTCATACATGTTTGTTTGCCATTTAAAGAAGATTAATAATATATTAATTCAGCCAATTCACTAATTTACTTTTTGTGAAAACGTAAACAAAACAAAAATCATCTGTTTTGGCAATTCACAATGCTAATTTATTCACAATGATGTGTCTAATCGGCGATAACTTAACCAGGCTTTGGTGAAAACCAAATTGTCGATTCAGAAAATCAGCGATTAAGGAATCGCAGATTGGGAATAATTTAACCGGCTTTTATGAAAGCGGGCCTTAAACTTTATTTCTCGCATAATTTGTTAGAAGAACTATTTATCACAAAATCAGATATTTACTTCCAGCTGTCACTTTTTGTTTTGATCAACACATAATCAGCGGTTAATCCTTTGATAACTTTTATCAGCGCGTCGTCGATAACACTGGATCACAAATTCCAACTTTTTTTCTGCACCAGAGACGCCATAGTGAAATTCCTATGTAAAATCACCTCCTAATTCCGAAAATCAAGGTTATTTTTACTTGAATGGTACCGTTTTTGAGATATTTACGATTTACCGTTATTTCAAAAAACAAAAAAGATGGCTCCACTTAATCGTGTATATCTCAAGAACAAACTGAGCTCTTCCAAAGCTCTTCTGAAAGCTTTTAAAATTTACTATAATCAGTACATACAACACTTTTTGCTAGGTCCTGCAGATTCAAACATATTGAACAATCATTACGGATTTTTAAAATTTTTTTTGTAAAAATATAAAAAAATTTGTACTTTGCGAGGAAGCATCTCGAAAACTGTTTGTTTTTTTGCAGATATTTTTTCCCCCTCTAAGCTCTGTTTTATTACAAAAAAAATAAGCTATCAGAGAACAAAATCGATGAACTAATACAAAAGTTATAAGCATTCAAGTAAATATATCCATTTAATGCTTAAGTACCCTACTGGTACATATGTGTTAGTATTCGTGTATCAGTTAGTTAGCAGGTAGATTTTCGAAAAGTTATTAGATACAAAAAGCTGTTAGTTTCGTTTTCTCAAACCTAGGTACATTTTAAACAAGAGCATATTTTTTGTTTGTTTATTTGTTTATTTGTAATTTAAGTCTTTGAATTTACAAAATTCTTACAGACTAAAAGTAAATATTACTAAGAAAAATAAGATCTTAAATGACTAATTAAATTTACATGTCCTGAAGTATGATCAACACCCGTAGAACTGAAAAACAAATTGAGATCAGAACAGGCCCTCACGATGGGGGCATTTGCGGCATAAATAGTTCTAGCAAAACCAATCCTAAAAGTTTCAATCTGTCTGAAATTCCTGCATGGAACATTGAAGCGAATTTTGCTTAGAAGTGCTGGGCAGTCAACAATCCCGGAGATTATACCAATTATGAAACAACACGACAAAATGGATCTTCTACCTTCAAGTGTATGGAGTTCAATCAATAAGCATCTCGCTTCATATGATGGTAAGGGGTCCGTAAAGTTCAGCGATCGGAGAGCAAATCGTAAAAAAACTTTTTGCACTCTTTCTATACGTTTTGAGGGTCCAACTTGAAAGGGTCTCCAAATGACGGCAGCGTATTCCAGCCTCGATCTGACAAAAGCACAGTAAAGTGCCTTGAGAGTGTGAGGGTTTGTGAATGCAGAACAGTTTCTGCGAATAAATGCAAACATAGCATAAGACCTCTTACATGGTTGACGTGGATAGAGAAGCTAAATTTAGAGTCGAAGAATACACCTAAGTCTTTAATTTCCTCTACAGATTCTAGGGCATGGCCTGCAATGTTATATGAGGTACGTACATTATAAGCAGATTTTGAGAACGTTATATGGAAACATTTTTTTAAGTTTAGAGTTAAACGATTTAAGAGGCACCAGTTTTGTAAATTAAGAAGGTCTAATTGTAGCCTTTCAGAATCACTAGGGCTTGTTATGACGGCAAAAAATTTTAAATCATCAGCGTATAATAAGAACTCCGCGAAAGAAAAGCAAGAGCCAATATCATTAATAAATAAAATGAAGAATAGGGGCCCCAAAATGCTTCCTTGCGGGACTCCTGAAGAAGCAATAAATGGCCGGGATGTGGCATTTTTTACATCAACTACACAACGTCTATTAGACAGGTAAGATTTGATCCACAGCAAAAATGTGGAATGAAAGGCCAGCGCCGCCAGCTTTGCCAGGAGTATCCGGTGAGAAACCTTGTCGAAAGCCTTTGAGAAATCGGTGTAAATCGTGTCAACTTGCAATCTATTAACCTTCCTATACTCGCGCCAATTATTGTATGTATAAACTCGGGCACGGTCTCACTGACCGATTGTTAATATTCCCTTAAACATATTTTTATTACATACTTTACTATATTTATTAATTATTTTCCAGTCTTTCAGTCTATCACAAATCAGTTTTAAAATTTAATAATCACGAAAATATGTTTCGTCGGTCTCAGAGACCAATGCGCGAGTATAGGAAGGTTGAGAAACGCGGAGATGCAGTATTCACTGAAAATTGACAAGTTGGTAACGGTGGAGCGATTTGGGACGAAGCCATGCTGATTGTCCGAGATTAGGCCTTTTACCGCAAAATATATTTTATCGTTTACTATTATTTCGAAAAGCTTAGAAACAGAAGAGAGCTTCGAGATCGGTCTATAATTGCGAACATCGTTTTTATTACCACTCTTAAATATTGGCGTTACTGAGGTCATCTTCCAGTCATCAATAAACGTTCCGGAGGCCAGAGAGTTATTGAAGATAACTGTTAGAGGCTCAGCTAAACACAAACAGTTTTTTAGCAGTATAGATGAAAGCCCATCTGAGTCCGTCTTCGTTGAAGGTTTCAGCTTCTGAATACCATTCACAACATCCGTAACAGATATTCGCAAAGAGCCGAAATTTAGAGCCGAGGCACTAAAAGAAGGAAAACTGGAGGATGAGTAAGAGTCTGCTTCAAAATTAGAGCAGAAAAAATCAGCAAAAAGGTTCGCCGAATCTGCAGCACTATTCGCAAATGTATCGTTGAAAAAAACATTATTTGGGATAGATGAGCAAGCCTTCTTGGACTCGATGAAACGCCAGAAAGCTTTCGAGTTCAACATTATATTGTTCTCAAAACTCAGAATATAGTTTCTGTATAAGAATTTATTCAGGCAGTTGAATTCCTTCAAATAGAATTGAAATTTTGAATGGTACGCAGGTTCCCCCGTCGTAATGAACTTTTTTAAAAACTTGTTTTTCAGATTCCTTAAATGTTTAAGCCTCTTGGTATGCCAGGGCGTCCAATATTTTCTTTTTTTAAAAATAGGGACATGTTGCAAACACAAGTTATAAATTATATTTTTAAAATAATGAAAGCATGAAGTAACATCCTTATCACGGAAGGCATCAAACCAATCAGTGCTAACCAAAGCATCTTTAAAGATAGAGAAATTGCAAGCAGTGTAGTTGAATTCCATTACAGGGATATCAGAAAGTTCTGCAAATTCATAAAACTCAAGTTTGAGAGAAATAGGAACGTGATGAATATCAGCCTGTGTGATTGGTGTAATGCATTCAGATAAAGTAGAGTTAACATTGTTTGATATAAACACTAAGTCTAGGATTCTATTTAGCCTATTACGTAGACCATTGATTTGAACTAAATCAACGCTTTTGAGGCAGGTAGTGTTTTCTTTGTAGAACTAGGGAACCTTTTTGTTTAGATAGGCTTGAATTTTTACTGGATCTAAGTATAAATAAGAGTACAGCGCCTTGTTCCTTCATAATATCTGAAAGGCTCGCCGGATACTGTTCAGTTTATAATAATTGCAGTTTATAACCCGTCATTTACTTAAAAATAAAAAATTAATAAAAGGGCGCGAGAGTTTGAGTGTACAAATGATCCAGATATGTTCTGTTTCATCTGCGGTCAATTTATTGTTAAAAGTATGAGACGTGTGTTTTCAAATCCTTTGAAAGTTACATACTATAAGTGTTTTGGAATTGAGCCTAAAAACAATGAAAAACCATGGACACCGAGCACTGTGTGCACCTCATGCCGAGTCGAATTGATTTCTTCGGAAACCGGAACAAAAAGGTACGTTGTAAAAATTAGGAATTTGTTCCCTTTTAATGCATAGCTGACTAATTTCTATAACTATCTATTTAGGCGACGTGTGAAATTTATTACACCAATGAAGTGGAGGGAACCAACTTGCCATTCAACGGACTGCTATATTTGTACTACAAAAGTACTTGGGGTTGGAAAGTCCAGAAAAGTAACCTATGCGAGCGTATCTACAGTGTCATTACCAGAACTAATTTCAACAGAAGCGACATTGCCAGAATCAAATTTAACTTTAGTTCTGGCTCCAGTTTCATTGTCAACAGTAGTATCTGATTACGCGGCATCATGTTGTACTGAATTTCAAACGGAAAACGAAAGAAATTCTTTGTCACAAGCACAACTCAATGATTGGATAAGGGATTTGGAATTGTCAAAGGAAAAGGCCGAACTACACGCCTCTCGAATGCAACAATTTAAATTTGTTTCATCCGATTTTAAGGTAACATATTATAGAACTCGTCACGAAGAATTTTCCAAGTACTATACGAAGGAGGACAGTGTTTGTTACTGCAAAGACATTGCTGGTATATTCAAACAATTTGGTGAACCATATGATTCAAAAGAGTGGCGATTGTTCATAGACGGCAATAAATTAAGTTTAAAGGCCGTATTATTGCATATTGGCAACCAAAAGCCATCTATCCCGATCGCGCATGCAGTAAATACGAAGGAAACATATGAGATAATGCAAAAATTGCTCAAGTTAATCAAATACGAAGAACATGATTGGAAAATATGTGCTGATCTTAAAGTCGTTGGAATGCTATGTGGTCTACAAAGTGGATACACAAAATACTGTTGCTTTCTATGCAAATGGGATAGCCGAAGTCGTCAAGACCACTACATCATAAAGGATTGGCCAGAACGAATCGAGTTTCAAGTTGGGGTTGATAACATAATATACTCTCCACTTATAAAGAAGGAAAAAATAATTCTACCACCGCTCCACATCAAGCTCGGCCTTATCAATAACTTTGTGAAGGCTTTGGACAAAGAAGGCGAAGCTTTTCATCATTTGAAGACAATCTTCCCAGAGATTTCAGAAGCAAAAATAAAGGAAGGCATTTTTGTGGGACCGCAAATAAGGAAAATGATGACCAATAAACATTTCAAAGAACTATTGTGACCAGTGGAGGCAGCAGCGTGGGATTCTTTTGAAAAGGTCGTTACTTCTTTTTTAGGCAAACACAAAAGTCATAATTACGAGATGATAGTGAACGACTTAATCAAAAACTATGCGGAAATGGGTAAATAAATAAACATATTATAATAAATTATATATTACATAAATTTACATGAGAATATATAGCCATAAATCTGAATTCATCGTCCAGTTCCGAACAAACAAGAACGGGAAAAATATAAACAAAAAATTTGTTCTGAATTGAAAGATAAATCCAGCCTAAGAAAATTATATACTAATGTGTCACTTATGTATTTATCTAATTTACTTTTTTATTTTCTTTCAGGAGTAAATATGTCTTTAAAAATTCATTTCTTACACTCCCACTTAAATTTTTTCCCGCAAAATCTTGGCGAAGAAAGTGACGAGCATGGCGAAAGGTTTCACCAGCAAATGAAAGTAATTGAAAGTCGGTATCAAGGATTCTGGGATGTCGCTATGATGGGCGACTACTGTTGGTTTCTCATAAGAGAAACCGATCCTAATCTAAATTAGCGTCAAAACAAGACACATAACTTTTTCAATTATAACTATTGAAACATGATATGCGGGCTTTCATGAGACAGACTCAGAAAGAGTTCAACAATATTTTTATTGGTTTTCGTGATCTTCACGAGAGATTTAAGCTGTTTGAAAACCATTTCAAGAAACTGAAGGTCATTTCTGAATCTCCTAAAAGGAAAAAGTGTTTGTTAGAGAAACAAACAAACTCCGACTTACTCCCATGTCGGGAACAAAGATCCCCTATTACGCCGAGTACTTCTGATGCGTTAATTTCTTTGTGTACTCCGGCGAAAGACTTAGCTTTAGAAAGGCCTAAAGAACCTCCTCGTGGTCCTGTAGTTATTTCTTCTGTTCAAGTCGCGGCTATGCCAGCTGTGGATATCTCGGAAGACGTAGTACCTACACTGCCTGTGGTTGAACCAATGGTTCTCCAAGCATCAGCGATTTCTTTCGCCGATGCCCTGCTTAGCTCCCCTAGTAGCTCCAATTCCGTTCGAACGGCCGCTCAACGGTCTTCGAAACCGACAGCCTCTAGGAATACAACACCTCGTATCTCTACAACTCCTCCTTCAGTAGTCGCCGGAACTGAGTCCGTTGCTCTAAGGGCGGTGACCGCTGTGCCGCCTCGTAAAGAGATTTTCGTATCTAGGCTTCACTCGTCGTTGACAGAGAAGGATATTTCTAATCATATCTGCTCTAAGCTTCGTCTTGCTCCCTCTAGTAACGTTAGAGTATATAAATTTAATTTTAAGTATGAGAGAGACATTTCCTCATTTAAAATAACGGTTCCTGATTCCTTCCTAGAAAGCGTGCTCGACCCATCGTTTTGGCCGGAGCATACTGTGGTACATCTTTTCAACAGAAAATCGAATGCTAATCGTGTTTCAAAAAACTTAGCAACGAACGCTCCAATAGTGGTGAAATCGTAAACCTCCTCGTTCACTACCAAAATGTACGCGGCCTACGATCGAAACTAAATACTTTTTTCTTGAGTAGTTTTGGTTTTACTGCGCAAATTGTCGCTCTTACGGAGACATGGCTGAAGCCTGATAATTTTAATTCAGAGGTTTTCTCCAATAAGTACGTTGTTTATCGACGTGACCGCATATCAAGAGCAGGTGGCGTCCTTATTGCTGTCGATTCAAGCTTTGTATCCGAGCTTGTTTTATTGGACATCGACCCCGATATTGAGTTTCTAGCAGTAAGACTTGCTTTCCCTTCCTTTAGTATACTCGTTTGCTGTTCGTACATTCCGCCTCGTTCGAATCTCAGCTCAGCTGTTCATAGTTTACAGTCACACTTGCGTGAGAAAGATATTTTTGTTGTTCTTGGGGACTTTAATTTACCATCGGTTAACTGGGTTGCTAGTAGTAACCCAAACTGTATGGTACCAACAACCCAACACGATTTCCTCAATGCCATGTTTGAGTTATCTCTCCTACAGGTAAATGATGTACTGAATAGTAAACACAAGATGCTGGACTTAGTATTTGTGGATAGTTCGCAGGGCAATGGGCTCACTCGAATATCTCCATTGTCCCTTCCGGAAGATCCATTACACCCTTCACTGGAGTTAGCTGTAGATACTAACCGGCAAATCGTGCCCAGTAGACCTAAAGTGAACTCTCATTCTCGTGTCAGATGCTTTTACAAAGCGGATTTCGGTATGCTTAACGAATTGATTGCTGACCATGACTGGTCTGAACTTTATGCCTGTACAGATATCGAATCAGCAACTTCCTTATTTTACACTTCTCTTTATGGCTTCTTTGAAAGCTGTGTTCCATCTCGCTACGTCAAGGCTAAGTCGAGGAAGGCACCATGGTTCTCAAGTCAACTTGTTAGACTTAATAATATTAAATCTAGACTTTACAAGCGATTCAAGAGATCTGGCACATCTGCTGACTGCTCGAAGTATTTAGTTGCCCGTTCTAACTTTCAGCGTCTGAATCAGTTATGTTATAAGGATTACTTAACTTGTTGCAAAATTCAATTTTTCAACAACCCTAAAAAATTGTATAGCTTTGTTAACTCTAAACGCAAGGTCTCTGGATTTCCATCGTCGCTTACGTTTGGGTGTAAGAGTGCTGATACCGATGACAATATTGCAGAATTATTTTCTGAATTCTTTAAATCAACCTACTCCTCCAGCAGTTCCCAAGTTAAGGAGTATCCATATTATTTGGCTAGTTCCAATAACGTCAGGAACCCTGTTATTGATATTGACATTGTTGTTCAGAGCCTTGAATCACTGCAGCCCATATTCTCCCCGGGTCCCGATGGGGTCCCTAGCTGTGTGCTTAGGTACTGTGCGCAGCACTTATCTCGGCCGATCTTAATGCTTTTCAATCTGTCTCTTGATTCCGCATCATTCCCATCTCGCTGGAAAGAATCTTTTATTATTCCCTTGCATAAAAAAGGTAGCAGATCAAATATTGAGAACTACAGAGGCATTGCTAAGCTTTCAGCTATTCCTAAAACTTTTGAACAGATCATTACCAAACAGCTTCAGTATCAGTGTACGTCTTTATTATCCCCTTGTCAACATGGTTTTATTCCTCGTAGGTCAACCACTACCAACTTGATTGAGTTCACATCCTTAGTAATCGACGGGTTTTCGAGAAGAAATCAAACGGATGTAATCTACACTGACTTTAGCAAAGCTTTCGATTCCGTGAATCATGAGCTTTTAGTTCATAAACTGGATTTACTCGGTTTTCCGGTTCATATTTTAGCATGGCTTACAAGTTACCTTACAAACAGGACTCAAAGAGTTATGTTCAATAACTCAACTTCCAAATCCATTGACGTAACTTCGGGTGTGCCTCAGGGGAGCCATTTGGGCCCATTGCTGTTTACTCTGTTCATAAACGATTTACCGCAGGTTATCTCATATTCCAAAACCTTAATGTACGCGGATGATGTTAAACTTTGCTACACGTATTGTCCCTCTGACAAGTCGGCAGGTGCTCTTCTCCAGGCAGATTTGGACTCATTCCATGGCTGGTGCACGGTAAATTTACTTGCGTTAAATTGCTGCAAATGTAAACAAATGACATTCCATAGAACGAAGCCAGTTCTGACATCCTATTTATTAAATGATACCGACTTAGTGCGCATATCATTTGTTGACGATCTAGGTGTCCTTTTTGATGCTAAACTGTGTTTTAATATGCATATTTCTTCGATTACTAACAAAGCCAAGAGTATGTTAGGATTTGTGAAGAGGTGGGCTAAAGAGTTCGATGATCCGTTTCTCACTAAGACGCTCTACACATCGTTAGTCCGCCCTATACTTGAGTACTGCTCGTGTGTTTGGTGTCCCGTATATCAAAACCATATACAACGAATTGAGTCTATACAAAAGCAATTCCTAATTTTTGCCTTACGCGGACTCAATTGGAACCCTAATATTAATCTACCCCCTTACAGAAACCGGCTTCTTCTAATAAATTTACCCACTCTGGAACATCGAAGGATTTTACTAGGAGTAATGTTTCTTCATAAGCTGATTATTGGTGAAATTGACTCTTCTGAACTAGTAGGCAAACTAAATTTTGCTGTACCTGCTAGAAGGTCCAGACACTACGTCCCGTTTCATTTACCTCTTTGTCATTCAAACTTCGTCAAAAATAGTCCCCTGCTTACCTGGTGTTCGTACTACAATGACTTGTCTTGCTGTTTAAGATTTGAACGCACAATTGCCACTTTACGTAACGACATACTTTCATATCTAACCAGACTTTAAAAGTAGATTGGAAACACGTCCTTTTCACTCCTCTTTAATCTCTTGGATGGTTTGGAGACTCGGCCTCTCGAACCATCCAGTCCTGATTAAAAAAAAAATGGCAATAAGCCTTAAATACATAACCAGAAATATTCATCTATACTTCGATTGGAACACGTCCTGCCATACTATGGGCAGATTATATCCTAGGCACTACATATCAGAGCTTATTCTACAGAGCCCTTCCCGGCTTATGCGCCCCCTTCTGGGCACTACGCATCTGCTCCCTACTGAGCTAATAATACGTCGATTGGAACATGTCCTGTCATGCTAGTGGCAGATTATAATCTGGGCACTACATATAAGTACTTATCCTACAGAGTCCTTCCAGGCTCATGCGCCCCCTTCTGGGCACTACGCATCTGCTCCCTACTGAGCTAATATTGTTAACTATACTATAGGATTCCTGAGCATATATTTGAATGATCACATGGACCGAATGGCAGGGGGAACGGAGACTCGGCCTCTCCAACCATCCATTTGTGGAATATGTTAGACTTAAGATTATTTTGTTATGTTAAGTTTTCTTTTGTAACACTTTGTATTTTATAATAGAATGTTATACATTCGCCATCAGTCGACCGCTTTATGTTAGTGTCGACTTAAAATAAAATAAAATAAAATAAAAAAATAAAATAAAATAAAATAAAATAAGATCATATAGTTAAGACAGAACCATATGTACATATGCTATTATTTGTAGGGTACTTAAGTATTAAATGGATATATTTACTTGAATGCTTATAACTTTTGTATTAGTTCATCGATTTTGTTCACTGATAGCTTATTTTTTTTGTAATAAAACAGAGCTTAGAGGGAGGAAAAAATATCTGCAAAAAAACAAAAAGTTTTCGAGATGCTTCCTCGCAAAGTACAAATTTTTTTATATGTTTACAAAAAAAATTTAACACATCCGTAATGATTGTTCAACATGTTTGAATCTGCAGGACTCAGCAAAAAGTGTTGTATGTACTGATTATAGTAAATTTTATAAGCTTTCAAATTTTTCAAACCGTTTTGAAGGAGCTCAGTTTGTTCTTGAGATATACACGATTAAGTGGAGCCATCTTTTTTGTTTTTTGAAATAACGGTAAATCGTAAATATCTCAAAAACGGTACAATTCAAGTAAAAATAACCTTGATTTTCGGAATTAGGAGGTGATTTTTACATAGGAATTTCACTATGGCGTCTCTGGTGCATTTTGGCTGTAAGCCAGTGTTATTCGTTTTTAGGGCACTAGTTACAGCACCCTGTTTTTGTAATGCAAAAAAAAAAAAAAACAAAAATACTCCTTATGATTTTTTTTTAGGCGGAATACGAATCCGTGGTCCAAAAATTTCCATCATGTCCCGTTTCTGAGAAAAAATGTTTTTAGACCCCAAAATTAGTACAATAGCCCCCTGTGCTCTGGGTGCTCTTATTTGATTTTAATATCAGCTTATATATAAACCAAGGTTTAGGAAACATTATCTAAGATAAGAAAACATTGTGGTATGTCGCAATTATTTTATACAGATTTTCTAAGTTGGCCGAAATCACAAAATCATGTTTTTGGTACATTTTTGAAAAATTATATATATTTACCCCGATCTGCCACAAGCTTTTTACATACCAGAAAATATTGCATGGTTTCTAGTCTGTCAATGGTAAGAAAATCTTTTTATTACTACTTACCATGAAAATAATATCTTCATTTATTACCACCTCGCTTCCGTAAAATATTTATTTTTGCTTTCATAAATTTCTATGCAAAATGTATGCTGATACTGAAAATATTACATAGAAATTTTGTATAAAAGTAACGGAAACGACGTGGTAATAAATGAAGATATTCCTGCCTATTACGGTATCCGACGGATGCTTTGCGGAGGGAGTGCGAATCGATTCGCGAGAAAACAGTTGCGGATTTGACCTTTAAAACTGAAAAATTTACACTGTCAAGATATTTTCTTCATTTCTTGTGTTGAATACGCTAGTAGATTTAAAGGAAATCGATAAAGTGACTTTTTTAAGTTTTTTAACTCAGATCCACAACTGACTTTTTCGCGAATCGATCCGCTCTCCCCGCGAATGGCATCCGTCGGATATGGGAGTAGGCATGATTATTTTCATGGTAAGTAGTAATAAAAAGATTTTCCTACCATTGACAGACTAGAAACCATGCAATATTTTCTGGTATGTAAAAAATTGGTGCCAGATCGGGGTAAATTTATATAATTTTTCAAAAATGTGCCAAAAACATGATTTTGTGATTTCGGCCAACTTACAAAATCTGTATAAAATAATTGCGACATACCACAATGTTTTCTTATCTTAGATAATGTTTCCTAAACCTTGGTTTACATATGAGCTGATATTCAAATCTTATAAGAGCACCCAGAGCACAGGGGGCTTGTTCAAATTGTACTAATTTTGGGGTCTAAAAACATTTTTTCTTAGAAACGGGACATGATGGAAATTTTTGGACCACGGATTCGTGTTCCGCTTAAAAAAAAAATCATAAGGAGTAGGCGCGTATTCAGGGGGGGTTCGGGGGTTCAAACCCCCCCCCCCCCCTCCCCCGAAATTTCCGAAAATTAAAAATTAAATGTCTGTACTAGAATAATTACTCTATTCACTTTTAAAACTTCTGTTAATAAAATAGCATTAATAGAAATAATGAAAATACGAAAGAATAAAATTAAATAATATTTCACACTGAGAGAAGTTATTGGTAGTCGCTAATCAATTATCAGAGCAAGTCTGCGAAGTCACAACTAAATTCCTGCAACGGTTCACTCATTTGGCGCTTTAAGAAACTCGCGCAAAATTATCAGACTTGCTCTGCATAAGATCAACTTAGCATCTCATCTACATAGCATGTTAACAATAGCAAGAGTGATTCGAGCTCAGGTCTGTTGAAATTCAAATTAAATGCTTTTCGAGTTATGAATACAGCGGACAAAAATCATAAAAATGAGTGTCTCTCGTTATTGTAGTCACGGTTCCCATAAGCTTAACCAAAAAAAATGACCAAGAAGTTAAAAAAACTTACCAAAATTACCAAGCAGTACACAACGCAGTCGTATTGAATTATCAGAGAAAGTAACAATTAGATGGTACTTATACTTGAGAGGTGATAATAAAAAGTGACGCTAATTTGTCAAAAAAGGATTGAAAAAGTTTAAAAGTAAAAGGCCGTTTTTTGTAAAAATGTTCCAGAAATTAGCAGTAGAAAAGTAGAAAATATTCTGACACAAGAAATTTATCTTAAGCGTTTATAAGTGTCATTTTATATAGAGTTTTTGGATTTCTTTTGAAAGCGTAAAGCCCTAAAAAAGAAAAATATTTTCCAATCCCAAAGGAGGAGCGACAAAGCACGTTCATTGATGCATTAAATAATTTTTCCGTGTCTTTTTCCCTATGGTACATCGATATATAAAAATTGCTGCAAAGCTTCCAGTTTCCGTTGCTCCTAGCGAACGGTCTTTCTCTTCCCTTCGAAGGTTAAAAACTTATCTAAGTACAATGGGGCAGGAGAGGCTGGCTCTACTCAACATCCACTCTACTTTTGAAATAACTCCTGAAGAAATCCTAAACAAAATTTCAAAACAAACAAGAAAAATAAATATTGTTTTGTACACGGCTAAAAGTTTTAGCCTAGATTTAAAACTTTTTGGGGCTACATATACACCTACAGACCAGTATGTCTGCGTTCAAAGTGTTGTTTGGAATTTCCATTAAATTAACTTCCTTTGACTAATTTAATTATTTTTGTATGAAAGTATGTGTAAAAACACAATAAAAATACTGCAACTCAAAGTTAAGAACTTTGTGCAAAATTCATGAAAATTCAAGAAAACTCGAAAAGTTTTCATCAAAATTTCTAAATTTTTAGTAAAAATTTTTAGATATTTTTCGAGCATGCAGTTTTGTAGCCCGTTCAATTGAAATGAACAAAGATATCAATCTTGAGTCGCTAGAAGAATTACTCGATTTTTGGCAATTTTTTTTCTAGCTAAGTGCATTATCTTCCATACAAATTTATAAGCGTAATATTTTTATATTGAAGAAAATGCTCTTGGTCGGCTTTTGACAATTGAATGAGTTGCAAAACTGCATACTCGAAAAAAATCAAAAAAATTTTACGAGAAAGTTAGAAATTTTGATGAAATTTTTTCGAGATTTCTTAAATTTTCCACAAACTTTTTAACTTGGATTTGCAGAATTTTCATTATGTATTTACACATACTTTCATTCAAAAATAATGAAATTAGTCTAAAGAAGTTAATTTTACTGGAACTTCCAAAAAAAACCCTTTGAACGCAGACATACCGGTCTAGGTGTATGACCAAACCAAATTTGGTGTAGAATTAAATTTGCGCCGGTTGTCATAGAAATGCGCCTAATAAAAACTATTTAAATTTTATACCGAACATGTTGTTAACAATTTTTTATGTTCTCTTTTAAATGTTAGGACTCGAACCGACGTGCCCCAAATCAGTGCGCAATGCTCTATCTACTGAGCTACGGCGCACTCATGAATTTTGTGCGAAAAGTACACATATTCGCTGTGTATACGACTTTTGTTGTATTTTTGTTTATCCCGGTTAAGTTTTAAATCTAAACCGCAAAAAATTTACAAATGTTTGGAGTTTATTACCAAAAAGTTTTAAAAATTGTGTAAACCAATGAATGGTTTAAAATTTAGGCTCAAATTTTTAGCCGTGTAGAAAGAGGAAAATTTCAAATAAATAAAAGTATAAATATGTAATATGTGAAAACATAAATATGTGTGTAGTTACAGGTAACACAGATTACACTTTGTCCAAACCCCCCCCCCCCCCGAAATTTTTTTCTGGCTACGCGCCTGTCAGCAGCAATACTCCCTTATCGTTTTTATGCTAAGGCCCGATTTCACCAACGCGACTAAGACTAAAACTATGTAAGTCGCGACTTAAGTTAGCACAGATTCGCTAACTTAATTTTGGGTTTCACCAACTTAGGAACTTAAATAGTTTTGACCACAACAACCCGGTCAGCTGTTTATACATAGTAGTATTTTTTCATACCAGTACCCATTGAGAAATGGTAATGCATAGAAATGCACCAAGGAATATATAGATCACAGGGCGCATATCCCTTTGATTGGAAGGTGGTAAAATAGTGCTTAATTGAAAACGATGGTTTCGCAATGGTTGCATGCTTCCAAACAACCCTGCCAACCATCATCAGATAAAAATCTGGATAATCATTGAGTTGCGCTTACCACAAGAGTGGATAAAAAAGTGGGCAATTTTGTTCGGCGAGGTTCACCCATGTTGTAAAGATTTTTGCGTGTAAGTGTGAGTGCATACTTTTAGGCACTTGTCGTTTTCCATATAAATTCTAAAAATATGCGTCGGTGTTAGTAAAAATTTGTGAATTTTTGGAATCAGAGTTTCGCCATGGTTAGCCATGGATGAAGTTGTGGAGCGTTTGCAATACACACGCGATTGTATCTGCTTGGACTTCTGCCCAGAATGTAGTGTGGAATTTACTTTAGACGTGAAATGTACCGAAGAACAGACTCGTCATGTTACAACTGCTGATTTGAAGTCCAGTAATCCAAAAGTATTGCCTGTAACATCACGCCATTTAAATGAGGAAGATAATGAATATGGAGAGAGCACAGATGAAATTTTGATAATTAAACTGCGTCGTGGTCAAGAACTCAAACTGCGCGCGTATGCCAAAAAGGGGTTTGGCAAGGAACATGCCAAATGGAATCCAACAGCAGGAGTTTGCTTTGAATATGATCCAGACAATGCTATGCGCCACACTTTATATCCCAAACCCGATGAATGGCCAAAAAGTGAGCATACTGAATTGGAAGACGATCAATATGAGGCACCTTGCAATTGGGAAGCAAAACCGAATAAATTATTTTATAATGTGGAGTCAGCTGGAGCGCTTAAACCGGAAAATATAGTTATTATGGGAGTACAAGTATTGAAGAACAAATTGTCCAACTTGCAAACGCAACTAAGTCATGAGACACAAAATGATGCTCTTGTGGTATAAATTATGTATGTCTTTTCCAATGGTTGGTAGGGAAGCGTTAACCTCCATCTACGCTTACCTCGTTAAAGTCATGCATGGCAAAGTTTCCAACTGGGACGGTGCACAAATCAAATTAGGAACATTTGTGACATTTAGGTTTTGAACGACAGGAACCCTGCTTAGTCGAGACTAATAGGCAAATTCTGTAAGCTGTCTCTAGTCACTAATAGTGACAATTTGTGGTCAATTTCAATTTTGAGACAATTTGGTATTCAGTAAGCTGCCTCACATCTCATGTCTCAAAAAAGTTACTAATTTGTCAGCTGGTTGTAGGCAGGTCACAAACAAGAAAATATAGGCATAAAAATTAAATAAATTAAAAAAAAAAAATTTTAAGTTTGAAATCATTTATAAATGTTTAAAAAAATAATAATTAACTAACCAAAAAAAAAAAAAAAAAGAAAAAAAAATTTGTCCTCGATCCCGGATTCGAACCTGTTTTTCACACGTTGTACCTCGAGACACTTACTACCTCCGCTAATGCAATATTTATATGGGCACTGTCAAATGCTGTACTTAAGATTTATGCATATCTGTTTCCACCATATATCAATGGTGAAATTTTTGTGATTTTCTCTTACAGAATACCGAAATCATCGAAAGTCACAAAAATTTTCTCTAATGAAAAATCTCAAATTGAGTGACTTGAGATGAGACAGACTTACAGAATACAGCTATAAGTAAGCTGGAAGGCTGACTAAAGGTTGTTATACACGATATGTATTGTTATATGTACCTGTCAAGTTTTCGATCCATATGTACTCATACTGTGTGTCAAATTCGCTTCATTTACTTTCACTCTAAGCGCAATTTTAATTACCGCCGCAAATGTAAAGTCAAATAAAAGCTGTAAGTCAGAAGGAAATAGAAACCATTCTATTTCGTATGTTCGTACATATTTGAAGTGTCTCCCCCATTTGAAATTTATAATATTGAGGAAGACATAGAATGAACTGTCCTTTTATGATATAATACCCTGCAGGAAATGTGTCATGAAGCTCAGGCAGATACTGCATAGTGGACGGATGTTCAGAATAAGCGTCACAATAGGAATAATAGGCGCGGACGTCGCATAATTGGGTCAAAGGATGATGCTGGGCTTGATGTAGTTGTTCGGCGAAAGTGAGTTCACTTATCATTTTTGCCTACGGAAGATGAAATTGTTGACTATGATACGCGTCATTTTGGCATTAATAAAAATTATAATTTGTGCTCCACACTTGTTGGAAAGGATCTAGATATTAAAACTTGAAGTATATAAATTTTAAAATTGGCGTTTCCCAGCCTCACTTTAACAAGCTACTTACATCGAATATGTGGCCATCCAAAGTTACTGTTCGTCCATTCGATTTTTTTCAGAGGGCTCTTCAGCCGCAGCCCAAGAAGTAAATCGGCTCTGTACAGCTGTTGGTGGTAAAATAAATATATATTACCAAAATAATTCGGGTCTTAGGACCAAGACTGAGTCCGTCTCTAACCGAAACTTGGTTAAATGAAATCTTTTTTGATGCGGAGAGACTTTACTACGACTGGACTTAGTACAGGTGGTGGTGTACTTATTGCTACACGCAAACATCTGCGAGCGTCGCTTCTTGAGCTGCATAATTCTGGATCAACTTTGCATTCAATTACACCAACAAAAATTAAATTTTACAGGAGGTTTTTTAGTTTAGAAATGTAAAAAATTTTAATAGAAAATGTTACTTACATCATAATTGCCTTTGCTTTATTTTCGTAACGGTACTTACTGCAGTTGTTATATTTTGTGAGATGGTTTAAAACAAACAGAATTATCGATATCTATGAAAATACGGATTTAGAAAATTTTGTTGGTTACACTAAAATTGCAGTTAGTGCTCAACATGGCGCATGTGGTTTGATGTATATTTGTGTGTCTTGCATCCCACCGGATAGCTCCGACGCACTATACAAAGCTTATGTTGATAATATACTGGCCGTGCATGAGGTAATTGGTGACAATCAACTTTGCGTTCTGGAAGATTTTAATTTAAGCAAAATTTCATGGAGCTAATTGATAATCTGCATTCTGTCGATTTGTACCAGATTAATAACTTTCTTAATGGATTAAATAGGATTTTAGATCTAGTTTTGGTAAGCTAGCTGCATCTCTCACCCAAATCTACACCATAGTCCATTTGTTTTGGAGGTAGAATTCTACCGATACTTTAGCTACCTTCTGGTAAAACGTAGCTTTTAACTACTCAAGCTGCGATTTTGATATGACAAATCCCTTGTTTGATTTAGACTGGCCCCAGACTTTTGGGAATAGTGATGTAACTAGTTGCTATGACGTTTTTAAATCAACCATTTCTGAGATTTGCATGAATTACATACCATTGTTAAGATCGAAATCTACGAAGCGTCCATGGTTTTCATAAGAAATTTGAAGAACAAGTTTTATAAAAACATAAACAGTTTAACAACACCAAATACCGCGAGCGCTTCGTATTTTACAGAACTTAATTTAATAAGCTTAATAGATCCCTATATCGACGGTACATTCGCAACGTTGAAAATAATATAAAATCAAATCCTAAATACTTTTGGAACTAAATGAAGTCAAAAAAAAATGGTTCAGATATTATTTTCATGGTAAGTAGTAATAAAAAGATTTTCCTACCATTGACAGACTAGAAACCATGCAATATTTTCTGGTATGTAAAAAATTGGTGCCAGATCGGGGTAAATTTATATAATTTTTCAAAAATGTGCCAAAAACATGATTTTGTGATTTCGGCCAACTTACAAAATCTGTATAAAATAATTGCGACATACCACAATGTTTTCTTATCTTAGATAATGTTTCCTAAACCTTGGTTTACATATGAGCTGATATTCAAATCTTATAAGAGCACCCAGAGCACAGGGGGCTTGTTCAAATTGTACTAATTTTGGGGTCTAAAAACATTTTTTCTTAGAAACGGGACATGATGGAAATTTTTGGACCACGGATTCGTGTTCCGCTTTAAAAAAAATCATAAGGAGTAGGCGCGTATTCATGAACCCCCAAACCCCCCCCCCCTCCCCCGAAATTTCCGAAAATTAAAAATTAAATGTCTGGACTAGAATAATTACTCTATTCACTTTTAAAACTTCTGTTAATAAAATAGCATTAATAGAAATAATGAAAATACGAAAGAATAAAATTAAATAATATTTCACACTGAGAGAAGTTATTGGTAGTCGCTAATCAATTATCAGAGCAAGTCTGCGAAGTCACAACTAAATTCCTGCAACGGTTCACTCATTTGGCGCTTTAAGAAACTCGCGCAAAATTATCAGACTTGCTCTGCATAAGATCAACTTAGCATCTCATCTACATAGCATGTTAACAATAGCAAGAGTGATTCGAGCTCAGGTCTGTTGAAATTCAAATTAAATGCTTTTCGAGTTATGAATACAGCGGACAAAAATCATAAAAATGAGTGTCTCTCGTTATTGTAGTCACGGTTCCCATAAGCTTAACCAAAAAAAATGACCAAGAAGTTAAAAAAACTTACCAAAATTACCAAGCAGTACACAACGCAGTCGTATTGAATTATCAGAGAAAGTAACAATTAGATGGTACTTATACTTGGGAGGTGATAATAAAAAGTGACGCTAATTCGTCAAAAAAGGATTGAAAAAGTTTAAAAGTAAAAGCCCGTTTTTTGTAAAAATGTTCCAGAAATTAGCAGTAGAAAAGTAGAAAATATTCTGACACAAGAAATTTATCTTAAGCGTTTATAAGTGTCATTTTATATAGAGTTTTTGGATTTCTTTTGAAAGCGTAAAGCCCTAAAAAAGAAAAATATTTTCCAATCCCAAAGGAGGAGCGACAAAGCACGTTCATTGATGCATTAAATAATTTTTCCGTGTCTTTTTCCCTATGGTACATTGCTGCAACGCTTCCAGTTTCCGTTGCTCCTAGCGAACGGTCTTTCTCTTCCCTTCGAAGGTTAAAAACTTATCTAAGTACAATGGGGCAGGAGAGGCTGGCTCTACTCAACATCCACTCTACTTTTGAAATAACTCCTGAAGAAATCCTAAACAAAATTTCAAAACAAACAAGAAAAATAAATATTGTTTTGTACACGGCTAAAAGTTTTAGCCTAGATTTAAAACTTTTTGGGGCTACATATACACCTACAGACCAGTATGTCTGCGTTCAAAGTGTTGTTTGGAATTTCCAGTAAGATTAACTTCCTTCGACTAATTTAATTATTTTTCTATGAAAAACACAATAAAAATACTGCAACTCAAAGTTAAGAACTTTGTGGAAAATTCATGAAAATTCAAGAAAACTCGAAAAGTTTTCATCAAAATTTCTAAATTTTTAGTAAAAATTTTTAGATATTTTTCGAGCATGCAGTTTTGTAGCCCGTTCAATTGAAATGAACAAAGATATCAATCTTGAGTCGCTAGAAGAATTACTCGATTTTTGGCAATTTTTTTTCTAGCTAAGTGCATTATCTTCCATACAAATTTATAAGCGTAATATTTTTATATTGAAGAAAATGCTCTTGGTCGGCTTTTGACAATTGAATGAGTTGCAAAACTGCATACTCGAAAAAAATCAAAAAAATTTTACGAGAAAGTTAGAAATTTTGATGAAATTTTTTCGAGATTTCTTAAATTTTCCACAAACTTTTTAACTTGGATTTGCAGAATTTTCATTATGTATTTACACATACTTTCATTCAAAAATAATGAAATTAGTCTAAAGAAGTTAATTTTACTGGAACTTCCAAAAAAACCCTTTGAACGCAGACATACCGGTCTAGGTGTATGACCAAACCAAGTTTGGTGTAGAATTAAATTTGCGCCGGTTGTCATAGAAATGCGCCTAATAAAAACTATTTAAATTTTATACCGAAAATGTTGTTAACAATTTTTTATGTTCTCTTTTAAATGTTAGGACTCGAACCGACGTGCCCCAAATCAGTGCGCAATGCTCTATCTACTGAGCTACGGCGCACTCATGAATTTTGTGCGAAAAGTACACATATTCGCTGTGTATACGACTTTTGTTGTATTTTTGTTTATCCCGGTTAAGTTTTAAATCTAAACCGCAAAAAATTGACAAATGTTTGGAGTTTATTACCAAAAAGTTTTAAAAATTGTGTAAACCAATGAATGGTTTAAAATTTAGGCTCAAATTTTTAGCCGTGTAGAAAGAGGAAAATTTCAAATAAATAAAAGTATAAATATGTAATATGTGAAAATATAAATATGTGTGTAGTTACAGGAAATTTTTTTCTGGCTACGCGCCTGTCAGCAGCAATACTCCCTTATCGTTTTTATGCTAAGGCCCGATTTCACCAACGCGACTAAGACTAAAACTATGTAAGTCGCGACTTAAGTTAGCACAGATTCGCTAACTTAATTTTGGGTTTCACCAACTTAGGAACTTAAATAGTTTTGACCACAACAACCCGGTCAGCTGTTTATACATAGTAGTATTTTTTCATACCAGTACCCATTGAGAAATGGTAATGCATAGAAATGCACCAAGGAATATATAGATCACAGGGCGCATATCCCTTTGATTGGAAGGTGGTAAAATAGTGCTTAATTGAAAACGATGGTTTCGCAATGGTTGCATGCTTCCAAACAACCCTGCCAACCATCATCAGATAAAAATCTGGATAATCATTGAGTTGCGCTTACCACAAGAGTGGATAAAAAAGTGGGCAATTTTGTTCGGCGAGGTTCACCCATGTTGTAAAGATTTTTGCGTGTAAGTGTGAGTGCATACTTTTAGGCACTTGTCGTTTTCCATATAAATTCTAAAAATATGCGTCGGTGTTAGTAAAAATTTGTGAATTTTTGGAATCAGAGTTTCGCCATGGTTAGCCATGGATGAAGTTGTGGAGCGTTTGCAATACACACGCGATTGTATCTGCTTCTGCCCAGAATGTAGTGTGGAATTTACTTTAGACGTGAAATGCACCGAAGAACAGACTCGTCATGTTACAACTGCTGATTTGAAGTCCAGTAATCCAAAAGTATTGCCTGTAATATCACGCCATTTAAATGAGGAAGATAATGAATATGGAGAGAGCACAGATGAAATTTTGATAATTAAACTGCGTCGTGGTCAAGAACTCAAACTGCGCGCGTATGCCAAAAAGGGGTTTGGCAAGGAACATGCCAAATGGAATCCAACAGCAGGAGTTTGCTTTGAATATGATCCAGACAATGCTATGCGCCACACTTTATATCCCAAACCCGATGAATGGCCAAAAAGTGAGCATACTGAATTGGAAGACGATCAATATGAGGCACCTTACAATTGGGAAGCAAAACCGAATAAATTATTTTATAATGTGGAGTCAGCTGGAGCGCTTAAACCGGAAAATATAGTTATTATGGGAGTACAAGTATTGAAGAACAAATTGTCCAACTTGCAAACGCAACTAAGTCATGAGACACAAAATGATGCTCTTGTGGTATAAATTATGTATGTCTTTTCCAATGGTTGGTAGGGAAGCGTTAACCTCCATCTACGCTTACCTCGTTAAAGTCATGCATGGCAAAGTTTCCAACTGGGACGGTGCACAAATCAAATTAGGAACATTTGTGACATTTAGGTTTTGAACGACAGGATCCCTGCTTAGTCGAGACTAATAGGCAAATTCTGTAAGCTGTCTCTAGTCACTAATAGTGACAATTTGTGGTCAATTTCAATTTTGAGACAATTTGGTATTCAGTAAGCTGTCTCACATCTCATGTCTCAAAAAAGTTACTAATTTGTCAGCTGGTTGTAGGCAGGTCACAAACAAGAAAATATAGGCATAAAAATTAAATAAATTAAAAAAAAAATTTTAAGTTTGAAATCATTTATAAATGTTTAAAAAAATAATAATTAACTAACCAAAAAAAAAAAAAGAAAAAAGAAAAAAAAATTTGTCCTCGATCCCGGATTCGAACCTGTTTTTCACACGTTGTACCTCGAGACACTTACTACCTCCGCTAATGCAATATTTATATGGGCACTGTCAAATGCTGTACTTAAGATTTATGCATATCTGTTTCCACCATATATCAATGGTGAAATTTTTGTGATTTTCTCTTACAGAATACCGAAATCATCGAAAGTCACAAAAATTTTCTCTAATGAAAAATCTCAAATTGAGTGACTTGAGATGAGACAGACTTACAGAATACAGCTATAAGTCAGCTGGAAGGCTGACTAAAGGTTGTTATACACGATATGTATTGTTATATGTACCTGTCAAGTTTTCGATCCATATGTACTCATACTGTGTGTCAAATTCGCTTCATTTACTTTGCGTTTACATGATATGTATTTTGTGTTGCTTTTGATTTATTATAAACAAAACTTCAAATTGAAAACCACGCATAATTAATGGAGGAAAAAGATAAAAAAATCACTCTAAGCGCAATTTTAATTACCGCCGCAAATGTAAAGTCAAATAAAAGCTGTAAGTCAGAAGGAAATAGAAACCATTCTATTTCGTATGTTCGTACATATTTAAAGTGTCTCCCCCATTTGAAATTTATAATATTGAGGAAGACATAGAATGAACTGTCCTTTTATGATATAATACCCTTCAGGAAATGTGTGATGAAGCTCAGGCAGATACTGCATAGTGGACGGATGTTCAGAATAAGCGTCACAATAGGAATAATAGGCGCGGACGTCGCATAATTGGGTCAAAGGATGATGCTGGGCTTGATGTAGTTGTTCGGCGAAAGTGAGTTCACTTATCATTTTTGCCTACGGAAGATGAAATTGTTGACTATGATACGCGTCATTTTGGCATTAATAAAAATTATAATTTGTGCTCCACACTTGTTGGAAAGGATCTAGATATTAAAACTTGAAGTATATAAATTTTAACCTTGGCGTTTCCCAGCCTCACTTTAACAAGCTACTTACATCGAATATGTGGCCATCCAAAGTTACTGTTCGTCCATTCGATTTTTTTCAGAGGGCTCTTCAGCCGCAGCCCAAGAAGTAAATCGGCTCTGTACAGCTGTTGGTGGTAAAATAAATATATATTACCAAAATAATTCGGGTCTTAGGACCAAGACTGAGTCCGTCTGCATTGCTTCGTTCTAACCGAAACTTGGTTAAATGAAATCTTTTTTGATGCGGAGAGACTTTACTACGACTGGACTTAGTACAGGTGGTGGTGTACTTATTGCTACACGCAAACATCTGCGAGCGTCGCTTCTTGAGCTGCATAATTCTGGATCAACTTTGCATTCAATTACACCAACAAAAATTAAATTTTACAGGAGGTTTTTTAGTTTAGAAATGTAAAAAATTTTAATAGAAAATGTTACTTACATCATAATTGCCTTTGCTTTATTTTCGTAACGGTACTTACTGCAGTTGTTATATTTTGTGAGATGGTTTAAAACAAACAGAATTATCGATATCTATGAAAATACGGATTTAGAAAATTTTGTTGGTTACACTAAAATTGCAGTTAGTGCTCAACATGGCGCATGTGGTTTGATGTATATATGTATGGTGTGACATGTTATTCTTTCGTTGCTACCTCTGGGGTTCCTCAAGGAAGCGTCTTAGGCCCACTATTATTTTTATTGTTCATTAACGATGTAGCCTCCTCATGTTTTTCCAAATGCAATTTCCTTTTATATGCCGACCCCAAGCTCAGCTTCAGTACACATGTTAATTTCATTGTCTCAAAGGCCTATGCTATGTTGGCTTTTATCCTCCTAAAAATTGGACTCAACGTACCCTTGCGAAGACTTCGAAGTAACGAAATGTTTTCTTTGGAAGTTGTGAGAACTGTATACCCAACGAATGCTCCTCTTAGGAGAGCACTTTCTCAACTTAATTATTTTGCTTCCTTCTTAGATATCGATTTTTGGTATTCGAAGCTTACTTTTAAGAGTATTCTTTTAAGTTATCTGTCATTAAAGTTTCCATGAATGTAACTTATGTTAACATATACATATCTATTTATATATTACAGTCTGTAAGCTTATCGTTTGTTGATTAAATATATAAATAAAAATAAAATAATAGAAGCGGTGAGCAAAGCCTTACCTTATTTTGAATTAGGAGTTCCATATTCCACGTGCTAATGAAAAAAGAACGATTTTTTGGGCCACTCTTATGTTTATGACTCGTACAAGTTTCTTAGTTTATAATGTATTTATAATGAATATAACTATTATTTTTGAGTTACAAATTTTTTTGAAGTTATAATACAAACTTATGCATGCTGTACAAGTTTCTTATACCTAAATTTTTTCCTCTTATGTCGTCAGAAATCAAGCCAATTCTTCGTACACATTGGTGATGTTTTCCTTTAGTTCCTCAGTACTTAATCCAGTTATGCATGTTGTCGTTCAAACTGAGACTAAAAGAGACTGCAGAAAACATTACTTCAATTAGATTTTTATTATGGCCGAAGAAGTGATAAAGGTAATGAGCAATACTATACTCGTATTAGACTGATACCCAAAAACAGTACAAGATTCCTGTCAATCGAACTCCATATAATCATACTCCTTTAAAGACAAATTTTGAAAAAAAATGTTATAATAAAACAGAACTTAGTTACTCTGAGACTCCAATGCTCAAATGTTTAGGGCGTTTGTTTAATTATTGAAAAAAATTGAAGAAAAAAAAACTCAGTTATAATTTCGCATCTTTACTTTGCAGGGAAGCGCTCTAAACAAACAATCAAAAAATATCGCGAAACAAAAAGAAAATTTGAAATTTCTGCTGAGGTGCAAAAGCTATGGGATTACACACCAACTTACGGGGTAAGATAAGGTCCTTATCACATTCCTTCAAATTTCAATCAACGCGTCTATAAAAATCAGAAAACGGGTTTCTCGCGCAAATACTTAAACTAGAAATTAACATAACCATTAATACAATCGAGAAAGATATAAATTATTTAAAAAGCATTCTTAAAAATAATCTAGAAGAAAGTGAATATGAGAACATCGTAGAAAGGCAAAACTACTTCTCTCAAAAAAAAGTCACACTCGCGGAAAAAAGTCACCAAAAGAAACTGCAAACACAAATTTCTAAAAATACTGAAAAATTCGGCATCCGGTTCAACGAAGACTGGTTTATAAATAAAACTAATACAGAAGTCCCACGAGAGAGCCAATGGTTGTTATCGCTTGGTAGTAAATTCGCGCTACCCATCACAAAAAATAGTTTTTCACCAATTCATGTTATCGACGAACTAGAGCAATGTGTACAACAGATTGAAGACGACAGAAAGAAAGATGCCACAAGAAGTAACATTGCAACAAAAATCAGTAACTACCACAGGAAACTAAGCAACGGTCCTAAAGAAAAGAAAGAACACCAAAACACAGTAACTCTTACTCACGCGGACAACGGGAACAAGACCGTTCTAACTAATGAATAAAACCGATTACGAACAAAAAATGATAGAAATGCTACAAGACCGAAAAACATATGCATAATATAACAAAGAAGGACCCAACACAGCAACTCATGAGGAAAAACAACGCCATCATCAATGAATTGTCAAAACAAAATCAGCGTAAGAGAACAAATACAAATGTCCTGTGTAGCGGTTGTTGCGCCGAGGTTGTACGGGTTAAGCAGCCATTATGCATACTTAGCATAGACTTGACTTGGAACTGCCACTTAGCATTCTGTTTAATGAAGTTTGCATGTATCCGATTGCCCTACTTGACTTGACTTAGAATTCTGTTGAGTTTTGATTTTCTATGTAAATTCTAAGTCTAGTGAGCGCCGTGAGAGAACTGTGTGATGCCATACCTTTTTTTTTTAATTTTGAATAAAATCCTCCAACTATTCTATAGAGATAAGAATTTTTGGATGTATATTATTCATATGGCAGCCGCAAAACTTACTGTCAAATAAATTCAATTCAAATTAGGCTAACCTAAAAAAAAATTTTTTTCCTCCCAAAATGCTTTATAGTTTTTTTTTGGCATTGACTATATACTGATTGTAGATAAGCTCAGAAAATCGAAACCTAATGCCAAGAAAATGCGTTTTGGTACTTTTTACTGAGTTACATGTAAAAAATCACACGATTACTTTTAAAAAACAATTCGATATGGGAAACGTTTACTCTTATTTGAAACTGGCTAGTGTGCTCTCTTGTTATTTTTCTAAGTGCTAAATGGCAGTTCCCAAGTCAAGTCAAGTCTATGCTAAGTATGCATAATGGCTGCTTTACCCAAGATACATAAAAATAATATGCCACTTAGCCAATTTGGTCGTGACTGGTCGTGAATAGGGACACGATATCGAATGCAAAGCATCGATTCTGTACTCATTTGAAGTATCGCTTCAAATATATCGGGTACCCGATAATATCGAAACAAAAAGACTCGATAGTCAAAATATCGATGCTAAATGTACATGACAAACAAGCACTTCAATAACCGAATGGTTCGCTGCAAGCAAATTCATACGTTTTGTAAATGATTACCATAGGTTCGTATAAACTTCAATAAAATGAATAATAACATAAACTAGTTTAATATGAGCAAATTTGATTTTTTTAATTTGATAGATTTTACTTCAAGAAACGAAGATCAAAAGCCCCACTCTTCCTCTGTGCAATCTGCCATGAATAGTAATTTATCCAACCTCTTCCCCTTCAACCTGTTACGTGTTTTTGTCATTGTTAAACCTGCCTTTGAAAATAGGCGCTCTTATGGGACAGAAGTTGCTGGTACTTCTAGATATCGTAAAGCAATTTTCGACAAATGAGGATATTTATGCTTATTTTCCTTCCAAAAACGCAAAAGATAGCCACTTAACACTGGAGTGCACGCGTGGCCTACTATAGTAGACCATTGGTATATCTTTGTTGATAACTAAACAATTCTGTATGTTAGAGCGGAGTAATTCCAGGAAAGCCCTATGCATTAAATTTGTCGTCAAGTCACTACCGTGAGAGCTTTCTGCTCGTACACATATTTCTGAAGATTAGCGAAAAAGTCTCGGGACCACCATAGCAGCAAGAAATCAATCATCAAAAAAGTGGTGCAAAACGTGCAACAAATGGATTTGTCCTAATCAACCGGCTGTGATGTGTAATAAATGTCACAAAAATAGGTTTTGATAAACTTTAATAATGTTGGAAAAAATTTGAATCATTGGTCTCAAAAGTACAAGTTTTGGTATTTTTCACTATTATAGAACAAAATTGGCTTCAATTTTAAAATGTTGTTTTCTATGGATAAATTAAAGCTTAAATTATTCTTTTAAATAAATATAAATACGCTTTCAATCATTAGTTTCAGGAATCTGTAATGAAATAAATTTTTATTGCTATTTTAAAATGGTCTACCATAGTAGGCCACGCGTGCGTTAGTGTAAAAAAAAGGCGCGTGTACTCTAGTGTCAAAGGAAGTAGTTTGCAACGAATATATTCATTGATGTTTTCGCTTTGTCGGATTGCACTTTCACTTCCTCGACCAGATGCTAAAGTTTCTATGTGATTCCAAAATTCATTTTTGTCGGAACACAAATTCTTGGATTGCATGTGCGGCTTCTTCCCGACTGATCATTTCACGTAGCCAAGACATACATAGGGAATAAGCGCAGGGATCAGAAAATGCAATATTTGACGTTGGATGGATAGTATTACCTTTTTTTCAGTATAAAGGCAAAACAATATTACAATAAGTTAGTACTTTAAGTTTGTTGTAACCTTTTTGGACGTATTAAGTGCATATTGCAACGGATCAATGGCAACTCTTACTTTTCTGGCGTCTGCCTTTTCCGGCTAAATTAACTGTTATTATTTGGTTCTGATTTTCCTTCGATTCGCGTCACAAGTTAGAGAGAGACAACCAGCAGAGCGGTATTTTTGCTCTATTAGTTCCATAGTTTTTAAAAAATTCGATACGATACCGGGGTCTAGATACTCGATGCCGAAAAGTATCGTTAAAAAAGCATCGAGTACAAAATATCGGTATCGAAGGGCAAAAGTATCGATATGGTATCGTATCGTATCGAAATTCGTGTCCCTAGTCGTGAAGCTTGTCAAAGAAGCGAAACGAAATGCGAAAAGAGGGCCTATAGCCACGATTTTCCCGACGTCTTTAGTAGTTCTGAAAGGTATAAACACAACTAAAATGTCCAAATATACTTCCACCACAAAAAAATCCCACAAATTACAAAATATATGGCAATTTCTGTTGTGGCTTTGATTGTGTGTCTATTTTAAACTCAACTTTAAATGACTTAGGGCTTTTTTCTTTCAAAAAAAACTTTGAATGAGTTAGGGCTGAAGCAATGGCCGATCAATCAAATACATCAACAAGTATGTAGATGATGTATTCGTTATTATTAAATCTAAATACTCGGAACAATTCCTAAATATATTCAATAGACAACACACTAGCATAAGATTCACCACGGAAAAATAGCTTTTCTGGATGTAGAGGTAAATAGAAGAAATAAAAATCTTATAATAAATTGATATGCTAAATCAATTGCATCTGGTCGAATTACTAATTATCATTCAAACTATCCGTGGAGGCAAAAAATCAATACGGCGACAAGCTTAATACGAAAGGTAGCTTTACTCAGCAACGCAGAACTTATGAAAGAAAACCGGAAAAGGTTAAAAAATATTTTATTCAAAAACCCAGCAACACCACCGTTACCGAAACTCCAATACATTTACACTTTCTTTAATGTGACTAACACACTCGCATTTTGTGGGCGAAGAAACCATCATAACAAATGAAAAGAAAAACAAAGTCGTATTGGAGTTAAATGTCAAAAAATGTCTGTTAAATTCAAACTTGGTATAAGTATAGAGGTAAACGCAGTAATTGACGTAGGCAGCCATCTTAGCCATTTGACTTTTATTGAATTTATGACATTTCATTAAAATCATGCTACCAGAGTTAACAGCAGCAAAGTTTTTTTGGCCCGAAATCTGAAGTTTGTGAAAATAAATAAATTTATTTTCAAAAAAAGCAATTGCTTCGAAAGCCGCTCGTGAATTGTAAAAAAATAAATTAATTTACTTTTAAAAACGTAATTTGTGAAAAAAAAAACATTGGAGCTGTCTCTTCAAAGGATGTGAAAACACCACCCACTTTTGCAAAGGCTCAACAGCGAAGTTTTTTCGGTTTCCCGCAATTCCTTTTGTAAGAAATCAATGGGTTCAAGCGTGCCAAATAGAGGAAGTGGATCTTCCTAAAAATCCGTTGGTGTGCTCATTTAACCTGAATTCAGCATTCCTGTTCCATCAAATCTTTTGTTTACATTTTACTCCTTCTCTTCCCATTTTTCAAGATAGAAGTGGAAAAGAATGAGCAAAATGTAAAGAAAATAGTTGTTCGCACATATCGATGAATATTCTTTGTTGAATGCTCCATGTCTTCTGTATTGTGTAAGGCTGTGTATTAAATATTCGGGCCGTTCCCCACTTTTCAAATCACATTTAATAAAATATATCACTTTCTTTAAATATTTCTCACTTTCTTCAACTACAAGTATAATTACCAAAATTTTTCTAAAAATCACCATTTTTAAATTTTTCCGATATGGCAACCTCACTCATAATGTTTACAAAAAAGATACTTCAGAAAAATTCAGTAGCCGTCAAAAATTTTGAGCTGAAATTACCTTATGAATTTTTATACCATGAATTCAAACAAAAAGTTGTGTGAGAAAATTCAATTTAATTCGTTCTGCAATTTGATTTGTGCAAATAAACAAAAAGTAAGTGCATGGTACAATTAACAGGTAACCGCATCAGAGTTGCATTTTTTATTTTTTTTCATTCGAAGTGGTCTTCCGATTGTCAATGTCTGTTTATATTTTTGTTTTGTTTACATTTTTGTTTTGTTTACATTGAGCAGTAATTTTATAATTTACAATTTTTCGGTTTATTACACTAAAATACAATTCAAAAAAGTGTTTGTTCAATGGGAAAAAGATGTTCACAAGTGAAACGATAGGAAAAAGTTATTTTGCAGTTCTCAAAAGGAAGTGGGACTTGGAAAAAGCCTTTCTCTAAGAGGCTTCAGGTTCTAACTAAAAAGATTTCCGATTTTGGGGGAAGCACTCAACCTATCACATCTTTATAATTAATATATCACCGCCACACTTCTAAAACTAACCACGGAACTCGCAAAATAGTATAAATTTGCTGTAAAAGCATTAATTTTCATTTCTTACATTTTTGTGCACATGTAAACAATAACAAAATGTCAACTTCTTATATGAAAGCTGAGTAACGTTGGGTGCCTTAGTGTTATTGCGCTGATATCGCTGTACCGTTTCTAAAACCATTGAAAATTTATAAATAATATTTGAATAATTTATTTTTGTATTAAACTATGAAAAAGTTTGGCTTTGAACTCGGTGTTTCCTAAACAGGAGCAAAAATGGGTTTTCTTATAATTTTTCGGTTAGGTTTAGAGTTCGGATTCCTTATCTTAAGATTGGTGGTGCTTTCTAAACTGCGGTACCACCAAATTGATGCCAGCCTTTGTTCTGAGCAAAAATACAATCCAGCAGTGCCAAAATAATACTATGCGCAATTGCGTTAACACATTGCGCTGATACCGGCAATGCGATTTATTCATGGTATCAGCGCAACAAACTTTGCAGCAATAACCAGCCATTATTTCCATCACTTTGACACAAGAAATTGTTGACAATTTACCGACCAGCAAAATACATAGCAGGGTTGCTTTTTATTCCTGCGTCTACCTGTTTATTGTATCATGAGTAAGTGTATATAATTCTACTGAAATGAAGAAAAGTACGTTTTCCACCTATGAAAATCAGTTCAACACAAGTGCGGCAAAATTTGCAAGACTGAACGATTTGCGTTTGCAAACGGCATGTGATCCTAGTGTGGAATTGAACAGTGCACTCTTTTCCCGAGATTCCTTTGAAAATTTGGAAGAGTCGAGCAATTCGTCTTGCTCCCTAAATTCTTTTTGCAGTGATAGTGATGAAAGAGAACTTAAATATAGCAGCCCTCGGGGATTCTAAAAAAGTGTCAGAATTAAAAGCATTTGCTATACGAAATAAGCTCTCACACAACACAGTCAACGATCTGCTTCAGACTCTTATAACGAACAAAATTAATTATTCAGATTTGCCTTCATCGGCAAAAAATCTTTTCGGGACAAGTAAGAAAAAGGTGCATGTACAAACGATTCTATGTGGAGAGTTCCTGTATCTCGGGATACAGAACCATGTTAAGAAAAATTCCCTTTTATTGAAAATAAAGAAGTTGTAGTGTGTGATGTTGGAATAGATGGTATCAAAGTATATGGGCAAATCCCAAAAACTTTAACTTTTTTGGATACTTGGCTGCTACACACGAGCAAATAGCTTAAGGCCAGAAGAATGTACAGGGACATTCAGTTCGACCTATTGACTATCCGGTCTGATGATATTAAAAATCAGAAAAGCTGATAGCAAGTTTTTGGAGAACTTTGAAACCTGAAAAACGTCGATTTTTACACTTTTTCAAGCGATACTCTTGATTTTTTTTTTTGAATTTCTTCGATAAAATTTTCAGGCACAGCTGAAACGCTTTGAAATTTAAACTGAAGGTTGTTTTTGAGATGGAGATTCTAAAAGTATGTGCACAATTAATGTGCCCCTCCAATACTCAAAATTATCATCAATCAAAGTAGCGATACTTTTTTTTTTGTCATTTTCAATATTGGCAGTTTTTTGCTTATAGCTTTTTGAGGCAACTGAGTATTGAAATTTGGATTATGCCCGATGATAGCCTATCAGGGACTAAAAATACCTATGGCTTCAAATTCGATGTGCCCCTTTCAGTTGTGAAGGTAGAGGCAGAAAAGTGGAAGCGCTTGGTTGCGTAAATTTTTTTCAGGAGCATGTTTTTTTGTGGACACAGCTACAATTTTACTTTTATCACTTTATACCCTTTTGTTAATTTTTTCTCTACACCACAGTAGTATACCATCAATTGCCTCATCTGGGAATATTCACGCAAGGAAAGTTATTGATGTTTGTACAACGCACAAATTTACGAAATTTTCGACAAAAATTGGCAATCGTCAAAAAGTGTAGACAATTTTTTTTTTTTTTTTAAACCTGGTTTTATTTAAAAGTAAATGAAAAGGAACATAAATATGGTACAAAAATTTACAAAACAAAATAGTAGTGTTTTTCACCAGCCTTTTCTCCATTTTTCTTTAGAACCAAGGAGTTGGGGTTTTGAAAAAGTAGCTACCAAAAGAAAAATTTGCAAAAGCATTGATACAAAAAGTTATGCTAGTAAAAAGAAAAAAAAAATTGTTATGTATGTATATTGTAGTACTTGGTAGCAAAAGTATTGATATGTATCATTAAGAAGCCTTTGCAGGATTAGTAGTTTCTTTTATTTATTTTTTTGTTTTTGTTGTTCGATATTGTAAATTTTATACAATTTCGACGATAAGCATACTATTTTTAGCAAAAGATATCAATTTTTTTTGTTTATGCAAAATTGTAGTTTGATACAATATTGACTATAAAGATTCCAAAAGATATTTTGCTGGTCATTGAATGAATATAATAAAAACCCACATATGTACATATGTACATACATTAATTGTTATATGAATATAATGTAGATTTTTGAATAAATAACTTGGTTGTTTCAAATATAAAAAACTTCCTTTATTTTTTAATAGTAATTTTTCCATCATATACTCCACCTATATTATGTTTCTCGCATCTTCCTCTCGTTTGATGCTCATATATTTCAATAATGTTTTATGGGTCCCTGGGTCCATAAATCAGACGACACCTCTTAAGATGTGGAAATATGGACATGACAACTACAGTACCTTAAATCTCTTTAAAATACCTTTTGTTTGATACCCATATTGTAGGTAAACAAATTATTTGACGGTTACCCGGTTTCATATTTTTGGCGATATCTCTGAAACCGGGTTTCGGATATTAACAAAATTTTACCTAAGTATACCCCACATAGATATGCACATTCTGATAAAATTTCAACACAATCGGTTAAGGAGTGTTGAAATAAGTAAAAAAAAGTTAGGTTTTTCGGGTTTTTATTTTTATTAATATCTCCAAAACCGGATCTCGGGTATCAAAATTTGTTTACCTAAACATACTTCTCTTACATATCTATATGATTTTAAAATTTCAAGGGAATCGGTAAAAGGGTGTTAAAATAAATGTGCTTCAAAATTTGCAGTAAAAAATATTTGACGGTTATTCGGGTTTATATTTTTACCGATATATACAAAACCGGGTCTCGTGTATCAAAAAAATTTTACATAACTAACGGTTACATATATCTCCATATTTTGCTAAAATTTCAATATAATCGGTGCAGAAGTGTTGAACTAAATGTATATTTAACATTGCGACCTCAATTTATATATATTTTGCTCAATTTTTTTAATATATTTTTTTGAGGCATTATGTAAGACGAGTAACGGCGGTGCACTATAGCTCCAATTTACCCCTCAAAGTTCCTAACAAAAACATATTTGCGTGCTACCATGTTTCAAAAAAAAAATTTTTTCTCCAAAAAAACCAAAGTTTGGCGGATTTCCCCATATAAAAACTCGAATAGAGTATTATGGCCGATTTTGGGATCATTAGTTGATTTTCCATTATAAGACCTTTTACTATTGCATGTTTTTCTGAAATGGAAAAACATTGGAATAGTAATGACTTTTTAAAGGAATTTTGTGAAGAAGTGGTTCTTTTAAGAGAAAATGGTCTCGAAGTCAACAATAACCCCACTAAAAAGAAATTTGAGATTCGTGTATTCTGCATTGATTCACCAGCTCGAGCCTTTATAACAGGTGCACAATTCCACACTGGGAAAAACATTTGTCCAAAATGTCTTCAAGTGGGAGAATACATGAATAGGAGAGTCTGTTTTTCTAAAGAAATACAAAATCCGAGGTCTGATTTATCTTTTAAAAATCAAGAAGATCCTTCACATCACAATGTCGCTTTCAAAACCAGTGAAAGCATTTTAGAGGTAGACAATTTCAAAATGGTATCCCAATTTCCAACCGACCAAATGCATCTTATAGATCTTGGTGTCTGTAAAAAGTTGCACAGTGCCGCGACTCCATACAAACGATGGACAAAAATAGGAGGAGTTGTCAGAATTGTCTGAAATTTCACACCTAAAACTATTATGCCACGCTAATTTCAAAAATGTCCGTTTTTAGCATCTGTTTCAAATTAATTTAAACAAATTTAGTTTTACAATTTTATAAAAAGGTACAATAACTCACAATCATCGTATACTCCTACCAAAGTAGGTAACGTATATTTCTTAAACGTATAGAAAATATGTTAAATTATACATATCATAAATTGTCTTAAAAAATGTTTATGTATGTGCGTATATAGTTTCAAGATTTCAAAAAATTTAACTGAAACAGTGCGTGCGAAAAAAATGCAAACGACGAAAATTATGGCTGTGCGATTAATTGGTTAATCATAATTTCGATTACTCAATTATATATGATTTTTGATTAATCAGAAATGGTGTTTACTCGATTAATTAAGATATTGTTTAATCAAAAAGAAAATTAATTAATTAATCGCTTTGGCCAAGGCACGCTGAACCCCAGACTGCGACATAGCTTGGGACTAAGCCTATCTCCACCTAGGCAACAACATCCTTCCTTCACGCCCAGCATGCTTTCAACCTCCCTACCGACACACTTCAAAATCCTACAGCTGAACTGCACACACGGCTCTGCTGGCAAGAATAGGTTCAACAAAAATGGGCACAAAAACTGTGAATGAGGTCTTGTCTGGGACCATCCTAGATGTCGAACTACGTTTTCAGTAAAATCGGAACTGCTCGTTTTCGCGAAATATCCCACTTTAACCCTTTAGGACCTTCAAAAATATACATTTGACCAAAAAATCTTCTCAAAACTAGTTTTTGTATGTTTGTTCGTGTAGGTGGTTTCTATTACTCAAATAAATTGACAAAAGTCACACATTTAAAAAAAATTGCAAAACTACTATTAAATAAAAAAAAATAAATTGACAAAAGTCACACATTTAAAAAAAATTGCAAAACTACTATTAAATAAAATTAATTATTCGTTTTTAGGGCACTAGTTACAGCACCCTGTTTTTGTAATGCAAAAAAAAAAACAAAAATACTCCTTATGATTTTTTTTTAAGCGGAAAACGAATCTGTGGTCCAAAAATGTCCATCATGTCACGTTTCTGAGAAAAAATGTTTTTAGACCCCAAAATTAGTACAATTTGAACAAGCCCCCTGTGCTCTGGGTGCTCTTATTTGATTTGAATATCAGCTCATATATAAACCAAGGTTTATGAAACATTATCTAAGATAAGAAAACATTGTGGTATGTCGCAATTATTTTATACAGATTTTCAAAGTTGGCCGAAATTACAAAATCATGTTTTTGGCACATTTTTGAAAAATTATATAAATTTACCCCGATCTGGCACCAATTTTTTACATACCAGAAAATATTGCATGGTTTCTAGTCTGTCAATGGTAAGAAAATCTTTTTATTACCACTTACCATGAAAATAATATCTTCATTTATTACCACCTCTTTTCCGTTACTTTTATACAAAATTTCTATGAAATATTTTCAGTATCAGCATACATTTTGTATAGAAATTGATGAAAGAAAAAAAAAATATTTTGCGGAAGCGAGGTGGTAATAAATGAAGATATTATTTTCATGGTAAGTGGTAATAAAAAGATTTTCTTACCATTGACAGACTAGAAACCATGCAATATTTTCTGGTATGTAAAAAATCGGTGCCAGATCGGGGTAAATTTATATAATTTTTCAAAAATGTACCAAAAACATGATTTTGTAATTTCGGCCAACTTTGAAAATCTGTATAAAATAATTGCGACATACCACAATGTTTTATTATCTTAGATAATGTTTCATAAACCTTGGTTTATATATGAGCTGATATTCAAATCAAATAAGAGCACCCAGAGCACAGGGGGCTTGTTCAAATTGTATTAATTTTGGGGTCTAAAAACATTTTTTTTTTCAGAAACGGGACATGATGGAAATTTTTGGACCATGGATTCGTGTTCCGCTTAAAAAAAAATCATAAGGAGTATTTTTGTTTTTTTTTGCATTACAAAAACAGGATGCTGTAACTAGTGCCCTAAAAACGAATAATTAATTTTATTTAATAGTAGTTTTGCAATTTTTTTTAAATGTGTGACTTTTGTCAATTTATTTGAGTAATAGAAACCACCTGCACGAACAAACATACAAAAACTAGTTTTGAGAAGATTTTTTGGTCAAATGTATATTTTTGAAGGTCCTAAAGGGTTAAAGTGGGATATTTCGCGAAAACGAGCAGTCCCGATTTTACTGAAAACGTAGTTCGACATCTAGGATGGTCCCAGACAAGACCTCATTCACAGTTTTTGTGCCCATTTTTGTTGAACCTATTCTAGCCAGCAGAGCGGTGTGTGCAACGGATTAACTGGAAAGATCGCGGAGATAACAGACTTTATGAAGTCGAACAATATTAAACTGGCTGCGATTCAAGAGACCAAGCTGAACGCAAATTGGGACTTACGTACTCGTGATTGATACAATGTGCATCGAAAAGACCGTTCCAGCGGTCATGGACAGCCTTGATCTCAGGATCTCCACCCAACGTGATAAATATATACATTCCCCCTGTTACGTGCTGTCTCCTTGATTACCACCCTGATTTTAGTGCGTTGCTAAGGAGTGATAACTTCCTAATCTTAGGTTACTTAAACGCATATCACAGCCTCTGACACTTTAACTTGCCAGCACATAGCAGAGGGCACGCACTCGCTGAGCAAATAGAAAACTCGGAATTCTGTACACTAAATGGAGATGACCCCATCAGGGTGGCAAGCAACTGCCAAAACTCGCCAGATATCTCCATTTCGAGCGCGGGCCTAGTCAGCCACGTAAACTTCGCTCACATTAGCATCAGACCACCTATGCTACTTTACATCAAAAGACCGTGCGACTTCATAACGACAGAAAAACGAACCTACATTCACTGGGACTGGGACCGCTTCGTGGACTTTACAGAGCGCTCCTTTGCTGACTTACTCACCCCGACGGACGTTCACAAAGGCGAAAAAGAGTTTCGCAACGTCATCGATTCAGCCTCCGCCTGCTTCATCTCTGCTGGCAGAAGAAGAACGTGACCAAGTGAGACTATTAAAACCCGCAGATCCCAGAATTAAAGATTTTATCGCAGAAATCCGTCGGACAGGCAATGACCACAACTTGACAAAATGAAATGACCGTGGGGTCGACAAATTATGGTCGACTGTCAAGGCCCTATCAAACCCGGCCAAATACAATGACAAGGTTGCCTTTGCATTCAGCGACAGCTTCAAATAGGGCCCCAGGAAATGCTCGAACTCATTTTGTCGGCAATTCACACTGCATACTCCTGCGGGTAGGGCTAAGAGAAGAGCCATCCGACGTGCGCTTAAACATAAACACACCACTGAGCCCATTGCTATCTCCATGGCAGAGGTTACGGAAGCCATTATTTTATTTTAATTCGACACTAACACAAAGCGGTCGACTAATGGCGAATGTAGAACATTCTATTATAAATTACAAAGTGTTACAAAAGAAAACTTAACATAGCAAAATAATCTTAAGTCTAAGATGTTCCACAAGTGAATGGTTGGAGAGGCCGAGTCTCCAATCCACCCTGCCATTCGATCCATTTGATCATGCAAATATATGCTCAGGAATCCTGATAGTATAGTTAACAATATTAGCTTAGTATGGAGCAGATGCGTAGTGCCCAGAAGGAGGCGCATAAGCCAGGAAGGGCTCTGTAGAATAAGCTCTGATATGTAGTGACTAGATTATAATCTGCCCATAGCATGGCAGAACGTGTTCCAATCGAAGTAAAGATGAATATTTCTAGTTATGTATTTAAGGCAGTAAGTATATCCTTTTTAATCAGGACTGGATGATTAGAGGGGCCGAGTCTCCAATCCATCGAAGAGATTAAAGAGGAGTGAAAAGGACGTGTTTCCAATCTTCTTTTAAAGTCTGGTTAGATATGCAAGTATGTCGTTACGTAAAGTGGCAATGGTACGTTCAAAGCTTATACAGCACGACAAGACATTATAGTGCGAACACCAGATAAGCAGGGGACTATTTTTGACGAAGTTTGAATGAGAAAGAGGTAAATGAAACGGGACGTAGTGTCTGGACCTTCTAGCAGAAACAGCAAAATTAAGTTTGCCTACTAGTTCAGAAGAGTCAATTTCACCAAAAATCAGCTTATGGAGGAACATTTCCCCTAGTAAAATTCTTCGATTGTCCCGAGTGGGTAAACTAATTAGAAGAAGCCGGTTTCTGTAAGCGGGTAGATTAATATTTGGGTCCCAATTGAGTCCGCGTAAGGAAAAAATTTGGAATTGCTTTTGTATGGACTCAATTCGTTGTATATGGTTTTGATATACGAGCAATACGCAAGTATAGGGCGGACTAACGATGTGTAGAGCGCCTTAGTGAGAAACGGATCATCGTCTCTTTAGCCCACCTCTTCACAAATCCTAACATACTCTTGGCTTTGTTAGTAATCGAAGAAATATGTATGTTAAAACACAGTTTAGCATCAAAAAGGAAACCTAGATCGTCAACAACGGTTATGCGTTCTAAGTCGGTATCACTTAATAAAGAGGATGTCAGAACTTGCTTCGTTCTATGGAATGTCATTTGTTTACATTTTTCTAGCAATTTAACGCAAGTAAATTTATCGTGCACCAGCAATGGAATGAGTCCAAATCAGCCTGGAGAAGAGCACCTGCCGACTTGTCAGAAATGATATGCAGCTAGTTTGAGCAAAGTTATTGCATATTCAATATATCTGTGATCCTTTTCAAAATCTTTCGTATAAAATTGGGCGTGGACCTGACCCGATTTCGCTAATTTTTTTTCGGAATATTGCCGGTATTAATATAAATCTGTGTGCTGAATTTCATTGCTATCTTGAGCGGTTTTTGATTTATGATTAATAATATTTCCAAATTTGACTTTATCAAAGGTGGGCGGTACCACGGCCTTTTTTAAAATTTCTTCCGGAGGGACAAACGTGTAACAAAGTTTAACATCACCCGCGTACATTAAGGTTGTGGAATATGAGATAACCTGCGGTAAATTGTTTATGAACAGGGTAAACAGCAATGGGCCCAAATGGCTCCCCTGAGGCACACCTGAAGTTACGTCAATGTATGCGGAAGTTGTGTGATTGAACATAACTCTTTGAGTCCTATTTGTAAGGTAACTTGTAAGCCATGCTAAAATATAAACCGGAAAACCGAGTAAATCCAGTTTATGAATTAAGAGCTCATGATTCACGGAATCGAAAGCTTTGCTAAAGCCAGTGTAGATCACATCCGTTTGATTTCTTCTCGAAAGCCCGTCGATTACTAAGGATGTGAACTCAATCAAGTAGGTAGTGGTTGACCTACGAGGAATAAAACCATGTTGACAAGGGGATAATAAAGACGTACCTGTTTAGTAATGATCTGTTCAAAAGTTTTAGGAATAGCTGAAAGCTTAGCAATGCCTAGAATTAACGTAGACTATCATGTTTTCCATCTTGGGGATGAAACATCGACAAAAGTAGAAAGGAAGGAGTCTAAGAATCCTGTGGCAAGCGTGGGCACAAATGCGTTGCTGGCTTTATTGACTCAGATGCCGTCTAGATTACAACGCAGCTGGACAGAATCTCGGCTGGAAGAGCAGGAGACACGAATATCGTGAAAATTGGAAGCACCAGAGGAGCGCACATCCACGCAGGTGGCTCAAATGGCTTGCCAGTTGGAAGCACAGAAGGCGAGGCAGGATACATACAGGCAGAGATGGCTGCTTTAAAAGATCGTATTCAGGAGTTGCAGCTGAAGAGTCTTACAGCTTCCTTGAACACTCCAATGGTAAAATCCGCGTCACTTGATGGTTCTGTTTCTTATCAGCTTCAGTTTGAGAAGACGGCGTGGTGAATAATTAATACGCATATTGTCACATGCAAAGCGAATGAAAATTTTGTCGAATTTAGCCGCCTCGAATTGCGGCATGCGACTCCGAGGCGAATTCGCTAAGTAGCGAAAAACTCAGATTCGCTTCGCCAAATCTGTCAAAATTTGACGAATGCTGATTTCATTCGCATTTGAGAAAATTAAATTAAAACTTCTGCGGCTGATGTAGCCCTTACGCTGTCTGCGCAAACCACATCGAAGGTAGGTGAGGTGGACAATAACCTATAGACCTACGCGCAAGCCACTGCTAAAACTTCTGCTCAAACTGCTGCGGATGCTACTTCGCAAACCTCTGAGCAAGCCTCTACGGAAATTGCTGTGCTTACTTTCTTACCAACCTAAACCTGTTTCCCGAATCGTTAATCAGGAACCTGGCACTAGTCCTTCGAGTGCTCCACCTACAGAGCTAGTTGTTGTTCCTCGGCTGAAAACCATTTTCGTTTCGCGATTTGCTAAAGAAACTAGTTCGGAAGATATAGAACGTTATATAAAATCTAAACTTTCACCTTCTTCCTTAAAACTAATGAAATTCAAGTCTAGGCAGGATAGAAGCATATCGTCATTCAAGATTAACATCTCACCGGATTCCTTTGACGTTGTCCTGAATAAAACATTCTGGCCTGATGGTGCGTTTGTTCATGACGTTTTACCTGACACAGACTCTGCCTCAAAAAACTGATAGATAATAAAATTTCAAAATCTCTTTTAACAGAACGTTAGAGGGCTGAAAACAAAGCTAATCGATTTATACCTTAAACGCCATGTCGTTAGCGTACTTGTTTTTACTGAGACTTGGCTGAAACCGAATGTGTTTAATGCTGAGTTGTTATCTGCTAAGTTTGAAATTTTTAGAAAAGATCGTATAGAGAAGACTGGCGGAGGCGTGCTAATTGCTGTTGAAACCAGTTTTTCTGCAGAGGAAGTTCCTATTGCTGACTCTGATGACATTGAACTTCTTTGTGTTCGAATAAAACTTTCCTCGAATTACAAGTACTTTGTGGTAAGTTATATTCCACCTCAATATCATATCTCTGTTTATATGAGACACACTTCTATAGTGAAATCTGTATCTTCTATGCTTGGTTCTTCCGATTCTATCGTAGTGCTTGGCGACTTTAGCCTATCTTGTGTGATGGAGATAAGATCTGGTATGATTTTTTGTATTTTTGGTGGTTCAGTTGGAGTGCTGCTAGCAGGTGGTGGTGCTTCGTCGATTGCGTTGACAACCTCTATGCAACACATTGTCTGAAGCCAGCGATATGGCCGCCCATATTCCTTAGTACTTAAATCAGAAGTCGGCAAACCTTACCCGTGCGGGTATTACGCTCTTCACATATATTCTTACGCTCTTCATTTTAGTTGCTGCTGAGAGCGAAAAACTAGTTCCGCCACAGTGGTGTTAGAACAGAATTTGCATGCCAGTCGCTTCGCAAACAGCAAAGGGGTAACACGTACCGTCGCTTTGCTGATTGCTTTATGGCTTTATGCATTTGAAATGAATGAAAATATTAAATGTTATCACAAATATGAGGGCGTGCAAAGGGACAATATTTTTTGGGAAAAAAGAATATGCTTTTACAAAAGTATAAGCAATGGGTTTCCCAAAATGAAAATTATATACATTTTTAGGAATTGCACTAATTCTTTTACGATTTCAGATACTTTCGCTAAAATAAATAGAAAAGAAAACAAAGGCTAAGGAGGGAATTTCAAAAAAGTAATACCTAAAAAAACAAAGCATAACTAAGCAAAGGAAAACTAGTAAAAAGGCAGTAGGGTGTTAACTACTTGTCCGTAAATCTTGCTTGTTTGTTATTCGATTTGCGTAATTTTTGGCAGGAGTATACTATATACTACTGGGAAGCATCTCACTAATTTTCATGAAAATACCTTTTGGAAATTTCAAGCAATTTTGAAAATAACACACCTTTTTTGCTCAAAAGTGGGCGCCGCCATGCCTACTTCAACAAAATCCACAACATTTTTTTACAGTTAAGTTTTTCTTAAAAAGCTTATTATGTTTGTAAAATCTTATTTATATAACTTATACAGTTATGGAAATATCGCGATTTTAATTTTACGAAGAAATTTTTTAGAACTGTGTTCAAAAAGTGGGCGTGTCCGTTCACCAATTTTGTTTATTTTTACAGCAAAGAGTTAGCTTTATATGTTGAACACTTTCTCTAAATATCGTTTCAATAAGTAAATTTTTACCGGAGTTATGACATGAAAAGTTTTGTGGAATAATCCACCATAAAGGGGCGGGGCCCTTTCGTATAAAATTGGGCGTGGACCTGACCCGATTTCGCTAATTTTTTTTTCGAAATATTGCCTGTATTAATATAAATATGTGTGCTGAATTTTATTTTGCTATCTTGAGCGGTTTTTGATTTATGATTAATAATATGATAATAATACTTTGACTTAATCAAAAGTGGGCTGTGCCCCACCCCTTTTTAAAAGTTTCTTGAAAAATTTATTTTTTGCCTTAACGCTAAAGTACACACCAAATTTTATATTTATAGGTGTATTATGTACTGAATAATCACTCTTTTTGTATTTTCGAAAATATTATATATATAGAAAGTAGCGCTCCGAGATAAGTAAAAAGGAAGGAAAAAATTTGGAATTGCTTTTGTATGGACTCAATTCGTTGTATATGGTTTTGATATACGAGCAATACGCAAGTATAGGGCGGACTAACGATGTGTAGAGCGCCTTAGTGAGAAACGGATCATCGTCTCTTTAGCCCACCTCTTCACAAATCCTAACATACTCTTGGCTTTGTTAGTAATCGAAGAAATATGTATGTTAAAACACAGTTTAGCATCAAAAAGGAAACCTAGATCGTCAACAACGGTTATGCGTTCTAAGTCGGTATCACTTAATAAAGAGGATGTCAGAACTTGCTTCGTTCTATGGAATGTCATTTGTTTACATTTTTCTAGCAATTTAACGCAAGTAAATTTATCGTGCACCAGCAATGGAATGAGTCCAAATCAGCCTGGAGAAGAGCACCTGCCGACTTGTCAGAAATGGTATGCAGCTAGTTTGAGCAAAGTTATTGCATATTCAATATATCTGTGATCCTTTTCAAAATCTTTCGTATAAAATTGGGCGTGGACCTTACCCGATTTCGCGCTGAATCTGTGTGCTGAATTTCATTGCTATCTTGAGCGGTTTTTGATTTGTAATTAATAATATTTCCAAATTTGACCTTATCAAAGGTGGGCGGTACCACGCCCTTTTTAAAAATTTCTTCCGGAGGAACAAACGTGACAAAGTTTAACATCACCCGCGTACATTAAGGTTGTGGAATATGAGATAACCTGCGGTAAATTGTTTATGAACAGGGTAAACAGCAATGGGCCCAAATGGCTCCCCTGAGGCACACCTGAAGTTACGTCAATGTATTCGGAAGTTGTGTGATTGAACATAACTCTTTGAGACCTATTTGTAAGGTAACTTGTAAGCCATGCTAAAATATAAACCGGAAAACCGAGTAAATCCAGTTTATGAATTAAGAGCTCATGATTCACGGAATCGAAAGCTTTGCTAAAGCCAGTGTAGATCACATCCGTTTGATTTCTTCTCGAAAACCCGTCGATTACTAAGGATGTGAACTCAATCAAGTAGGTAGTGGTTGACCTACGAGGAATAAAACCATGTTGACAAGGGGATAATAAAGACGTACCTGTTTAGTAATGATCTGTTCAAAAGTTTTAGGAATAGCTGAAAGCTTAGCAATGCCTAGAATTAACGTAGACCAGGCCCGTGCGCACGGGGGGGTTTGGGGGTTAAACCCCCCCCCCCCCCATGGCCAAATCTAAGTTGCAATGATTTTGCAAAAGTTTTCAAAATACAGTTTATAAATCTTATATTGAATCTTGACTAATAACACTGGATCACAAATTCCAACTTTTTTTCTGCACCAGAGACGCCTATGTAAAATCGCCTCCTAATTCCGAAAATCAAGGTTATTTTTACTTGAATGGTGCCGTTTTTGAGATATTTACGATTTACCGTTATTTTAAAAAACAAAAAAGATGGCTCCACTTAATCGTGTATATCTCAAGAACAAACTGAGCTCTTCCAAAACGGTTTGAAAAATTTGAAAGCTTACTATAATCAATACATACAACACTTTTTGCTAGGTCCTGCAGATTCAAACATATTGAACAATCATTACGGATTTTTTTAATTTTTTTTGTAAGAATATAAAAAAATTTGTACTTTGCGAGGAAGCATCTCGAAAACTTTTTGTTTTTTTGCAGATATTTTTTCCCCCCTCTAAGCTCTGTTTTATTACAAAAAAAAAAATAAGCTATCAGTGAACAAAATCGATGAACTAATACAAAAGTAATAAGCATTCAAGTAAATATATCCATTTAATACTTAAGTAGTGTTAAAGTGTTGTATGCACTGATTATAGTAAATTTTATAAGCTTTCAAATTTTTCAAACCGTTTTGGAAGAGCTCAGTTTGTTCTTGAGATATACACGATTAAGTGGAGCCATCTTTTTTGTTTTTTGAAATAACGGTAAATCGTAAATATCTCAAAAACGGTACCATTCAAGTAAAAATAACCTTGATTTTCGGAATTAGGAGGTGATTTTACATAGGAATTTCACTATGGCCTCTCTGGTGCATTTTGGCTGTAAGCCAGTTTAAATTTTTGACAAAATTAGTTAAAATAATTTTACGGAAGAAGAAATTGGTGAAAGTTGCAAAGAATAAGGTTGGCCAATACATAACGTTCCTATCGACGAAAAAGGGCGCAAATCTGTTTGTCGACGAAGAAAGGCGCAAACTTTTTTTGTTTGAAGAAAGACGCATTATAAATATCTTGAGAAAGAAAGACGTATTAAAATAATTTTTAAGAAAGAAAGGCGCTTTTAAATAATTTTTAAGAAAGAAAGGCGCTTTAAAATATTTTTTAGGAAAGAAAGACGCGCTTCGATAACTAGCTGCAATCAGAGCTGGGTAGTAATCATTACTTTAGGAATTAAATTACTCTCAATTCCCAATTACATGTAATGGGAAAAGTAATCAATTCCTTTGCCCCACACAAAAGGAATTCATTACATTTCAATTCCTCAAAAAAAAAATGCCAAATGTAATTTCCTCATTTTGAGGCACAAGTACAAAAAAAATTTTTTTTGGAATTGAAAAAAAATTCTTTGCGCAAATGTAATTTCTTCTCAAATACTTTCGAAAGGAATTCAAAATGTAATTGAAATGTTTCCAATTACATTCCAGGGAATCCCAAATGTAATTTCAAATTTCCCATTCCTTAAAGGAATTGCAAAAGTAATTGAAAAACTGATGAATGTTTATTTGCTTATTAAATTTGTAAGCTATTAAATCTGTGGTTGTATATAGCCATGTTGAACAAAATAGTTAATCTTACTAGTGTTGTTGTTAACTATGCAGTATAATGATGATACAGGGAGTCTATTCGGATAGGTAAGATTGACAATAATCTTCCTGGAAAGCGTGCTCTCTCCTTCATTTGGAAGGCTGATCTTCTACCAAAAGAGACTGTCTGCTTAATATAACAATTCCTTTATATAATAATAATAATAATAATGCCCAACGGATTACCCAACATATCCCGCCCGACCGGCGCGAGGGGCGCATCCGCATGACGCACGGATTGCTCTTTCGTGCCGAGTCTTTGAAAGGCTTTGGTTTGTTAATCGTCGAGATCTAAAACTGCTCAGCTACAGAGAAAACCTCATCAGCTAAGTAAGGTAGATAAAAAATAGATGACGCAATTAATAAATAGTTAGTTGACAGCGAATAGTTATTGTAAAGAATAAAGATAAGAATCAAAGGAGCAAAATGTTGCTATGTATTTAGGATAGAAAGAATTGACTTTTTTATGCTGCATAGTGAGTCTGAAATATCAAACGTACCAGAATGAGAGTTATAATCTTGACACAAACAACGAAAAGGCTCATTTAATTCAAAATTAGTTCGGCACTGTTTCAAGATAAGGGGTTTAAAATGTCTTGATGGGCGAGAAGGTACATTGAAGTTCACTTCGCTCAAAAGAAACGGGCTTGTGATTGAACCATTTAGTAATTTAATCATGAAAGTATTTTAGTTTTTTGGTGGAGGTGGGATATAAGCACAGCTAGAAGACGTAACAACCTTGTGTCCTCCAGGTGGTGTCATTAACATTCGGCGACCACATATATGGAGGGTCCTCTCCAGAGTGTATTTCTGACATGGAAGGTTTGCCAGCAAATATTCATCTATATTGCAGTGCCTTCCGAAGTGGACAAGAAACTGTATATTCTCCAAATTTGTAGAAATAAATTAGAGGCAGCACAGCACAAATTGGTAGAGAAGCTCATTTTTAATCTTAAAAGATAACCTGACCAGAGTGGTGGGCAATTAGGGATAGAACAGAACAAAAGCCCAGCAAACAATAAAAAAAGACTTTGGCCCAATCATATTAGCAAAACTTGTTGTATTTACGTATGCATAAGAATATAGTTATGTATTATAAGCATAACTATAAGAGTAGAAAGATATTTCAAAAGCTAAACAAACAACAATGAATTCATAGAATATAAACATAAAAAATGAAGAGATTTTCAATATCATTTGAGGATATGAGAGTTGGCCTTCATTACAGTGAGCATTTCGAAGTGCTCGTCGGAAAGAGCATGGCGTCTTGGCGCATTTACGATTCCTGCAAAAGAAAACAGTCTTTCCACAGGAGCCGAAGATGTCAGTGGTGTATTTGCTTTCCTGAATGCGTTTTGTAAGAGCGGCAATTCTTTCAATTTGTTCAAATTGTTAAAAAAGGGGTCAGAAAGGTACATATTGACCTCGCGTTCAATGCTTAAAACTCCTGTGGTGGGTTCTGAAATATATTAATCAAGGAAACAGCTTAAAATAAATTAAAAGAAATATATAAATGTTTTCCTACCAATCGTGTTTTGTTCCGTCCCAAAGTCATAAAAAGAGTGAATTCTTGTTTGAAGCTCGTCTTCCTTTGCATTGACATCAGTAAAGTCGCCAGACTGGGTTTCAGCGATGTAATCAACAACTATTTTTTTAATATCTGCTTCGGTTTTTTTTGCTAATTCCCTAATTGGAGGAAACCACTGAAGTTTTACCTCTGGGTGCAGTATAGCTGCGACAATTGCAGTGTTTACTTCAGGGGAAAGTATTTCTTGAATCTCTCAATCAATCTTCCTTGCAAAAGAACTAGATGCTGTTTTAGGAAGTTATCCTTTTCGTTATTTACAATGCAATCCACTTTGGTTTTTACGGTGACCAAAGTTGGAATTAGGCTCCCATAAAACACTCCCCTTTCGCCTTGCAGGAAGTCTAAAGCATCAGCAAAAGGCTTCATAGCAGCAACATAGTCCTTTATATAAATAATATCTTCTGCTGTAAATGTCGGAAGATCCAATTTGGAGCAAAGGCCAGCGAGCTTATCCTCCTTAGAAATTATTTTTTGCAGTGCGTCGTAGGTGGAATTCCACCTGGTAACTACTGGATAGCTTAGCAATACACCCAGCTCTTCTTTTATCACTTCTGAAGATTTTGGTCTTCCCGACTTCAACCACAGATTATTGCATTTCAAAAGAACCTGTTAAGATTTAAAAAAAATATATGTACAACTATTGTGGGTTTTAACTTTGGTTTCAGTACCTATGTGCAATTAGAATATCCCTGCAAAAAACCGAAATACTCCGTTCCATACCCCAAAGAGTACTGGTTGAGGAGTATCGAAGTACTTCAACACTTATCCACATTTGTTTTCGTTTAGAATACTCTATAGATTAATCCTTGGCCAAATACTCAAACGTAGGTGCTCTATAGACTATTCAAAAGTAAAGAAGTGGAGAGCTTTGAGATGCATAAGGTGCTCCAATCACCGGACATCGCCATGTAAATTGGACATCCTTTTTTATATGAATAATGACGCTCCATCGTTTTTTACAGGGATGGCCAACACCATGTATCTATGTATGTATGCGAGCACCATTAAAGTGTTAAATGCAATGTGTAGTCAGGCAGCCAGAACAGCATCAGTGATAGAGACTACACATTCCAGAATACATATGTATTTTTCCTCACGGCGGTGCCCTAGGAAAGTAATGTATTCGTGATAAATACTAGGGTAATGCAGAGGGAGGCTGATTTTCTATTCATATTGTCTTTCTCTCCCCAAAAGACAACTCGGTATGGCTGTAATCTCAGCTTGAGCTTCAGGTATCACATGGTATCAGGGACACATGATAGCATGCGCTCTTATAGCAGAAAACTTATATCAGAGCACTGCCTTCTGCATTACCCTGGTATTTATAACGGATACATTACTTTCCTAGGTCACCGCCGTGAGGAAAAATACATATGTATTCTGGAACGTGTAGTCTCTATCACTGATGCTGTTCTGGCTGCCTGACTAAACATTACATTTTCCACTGGGATGGTGCTCGTATACATACATGCAAATTAATTAATCTTACTTGGTTGTGTTTCTGGTAACAGGTTGTGCCATTCTTCAATATCTTCATGAAATCCGTACTCATTATTAAGTTTATCGTGTGGCTACCACACTTAATGTGGTTAGGAAGTTTCCTCATTCTCTGCGCCCCTTCGTCCAAATTCTCAAAATTAACGCTTTCTTCGAAATCGGTCAATTCTACCCCAAACTCACGAAAGGCTTTGCAAAAATTTGACCCGTTGTCAGTTATAGTGGCAATGAGTTTGGCCTCTATATTAAAAATTGAGTTTATGCTACACATAAATTCAGCCACTTGGTCGTATGTATGCGAGCCACTGAATCTTTTACACGACAATGCAACAGATTGTCTGCGTTGCTCATCGTCAATCCAGTGAAAAGTATAGCCGAAGAAGCTGCGTGTTTTGCATGACCACACGTCTGCAGTTGTGCAAACATATGGTACATTATGAAGATTTTTAATCAGCGTGTTCTGCATCCGATTAAATTGTTGTTCTAGCAGAACTGTAACGGTTTTCCGACTTGGAACTTTCACCGCGCTGCGTTGAAACAGCTTTTTAAAAAATACATTTTCTACCACTTTTAGTGGAAGCGCTGCGTCAATAATAAAATTTAAAACGTCATTAACAAATTGATTTTTGCCAGTTTCCGGTTTGTCCTCAACATGTGCTCTTTTGGCTTCACAATACTTTCGGTGCTCCATTGGATGCAAACGCTTCAAATGCTTTATAAGATTTGAAGAAACACCGCGTGTTCCTTTAATAAGGGTTGATGATTTCTTGCATAACAAGCAGCGAGCAACTATTTGGCTTCCACCTTCAGACGATTGTGATGATGATGACTGGAAATTTATAATTATTTCATATATACATACATACATACATATGAGTGTATATGGATTGCCGGTATTTAGACTTACAGAAGTGTCGAGTTCGAAAAATTTTGAATCGAAGATACTAAATTTATTGAATACTTCCTTTTTCTTCGTAGGAGTGTCATTGTTTGAAGTTTCCTCCATATCATCAGCACCGGTAATTGGATATTGCTCAGCCTCAAATACGTCCTCGTTCAACATTTTCTTTAGATATGTTTACAATTGTCAATTGATTAGTTTTGAAAAAAATTCTTTACTGGAACAATAAAGAAGCCATGGAAATCTTTTCAAATGAACAGGTGCGGCGTCATAAAAATTTCTGCAAAGTTCGGTCTCTGATTTGACTCAGGCAATGAGGTACACCGGTGAGGGATAGTTATAAGACAATCATCGCACAATCTTTTAATAGATGGTTCCTCAGCTTTCCGTTTTTTAATTAATAGAACATATAGCAGCAAAACTCCAATCGGAAGACGTGCATACAACTTGATGCAAGCTTTTTGGCAGAGCTTCTCTGTAAGCACCAGTTTTCTTTTCTAAGGCATTATAACAGTTGTTCCCTGGATTTCGCTGAAGCCCTTAGCAGTCCTTGGCAGAGATATGAACTGATAAAGTATAAGTGGCTTCAGGTATAAGTGGTTAGATTATAAATTGCTTTAGGCGCTCTGTGATATCGACAGCAAGGAACTCAATCGTTACTTGAAACTCGCAAATTACGTAGAACTATGCCGCTGGAGCTTTGTTGCAGACGACCATTGTTTGACCGAGGTCTTCTTCCGTTGGAAGTTGTTAGGTGTTGAAGGCAAGGTCAGCACTTATTTGCTTTATATCTTTTGTCATAGGACTTCCTGTCCTCGTATTTCTTCCGGTCCATCAGCGCAAGGAGGACGCGGATAAATCATATATGGAAGAGTCTGCCTTATCGGAGATTAGCGGAAAATTACAAGTTAAGCTCTCTCCCGATGAGTAAAGGTCACGTTATATAAGTCGTTATTCAATCCCTCCATGATAGACTTGCAAGAAATCGTGAACGCTTCCAATATCATATGCACCTTCTAGTGATAAGGACTGAGGTTCTCATATTTTTGCTGTTTAAATGATGAATTCAAAGTAAATTTACTCATCAGATAAAACCCTTCACATGCCATTCGCTACAAAGATAGAGGGCGGCTCAACTTGGCTAGCAAAAACAGGACAACTTTATGATCCCTGGTGTTTTCGAGTATGGGTCATTATCGTTTAGAAAGCATCCCTTTTTGAAAAAGTGAAAAATGTTGCCCGAAAAGTCGATTGAAATATGTTTTTATGCAAGAATTAACATTTCGCTTTTCAATTCGAAAGTACTTTTGGTATTCCTTGTAATGTAATTGGAAAAATTTCAATTACATTTTCAATTCCTTTCGAAAGTATTTGAGAAGAAATTACATTTGGTATTTTTTTTTGAGGAATTGAAATGTAATGAATCCCTTTTGTGTGGAGCAAAGGAATTGATTACTTTCCCCAATTCCTGAGGAATGGAATTGTAATTGTAATGGAATTGAATTTACCCAGCTCTGGCTGCAATATAAGTTATTCAAAAAACGAAATACTAAATAAAAATACATACGTATAATGGGTACTTGGGCTGGCCCAATTTTTTTCAATCCAGCACCAAATCCCTTGTGAAGTTTACTGTAGATGTATACACTGCGCCTTTCTTCCTCGAAATATTTTTTAATGCGCCTTTCTTCGTCAAAATATTTTTTAATGCGCCTTTCTTCGTCAAAATATTTTTTAATGCACCTTGTTTCGTCAAAATATTTTTTAATGCGTCCTTATTTCCCGCAATATTTTTAATGCGCCTTTTTTCGTTGACAATTTGTTGAATGCGCCTTTCTTCGTAGGTAGCGACGATAAGTCCGGCACTTTGAATTGCACTTGGAGCTTTCCGAAATTACAAAGTTGTGTAGCGTATGCTGCATACTGAGCCTGAAATATCAAACGTACCAGAATGAGAGTTATAATCTTGACACAAACAACGAAAAGGCTCATTTAATTCAAAATTAGTTCGACACTGTTTCAAGATAAGTGGTTTAAAATGTCTTGATGGACGAGAAGGTACATTGAAGTTCACTTCGCTCAAAAGAAACGGGCTTACGATTGAACCATTTACTAATTTAGTCATGAAAACAGTTCCAAGCAGTTCCCTCCGACTAGAAAGGCTGTGAAGATTAATTAGTTTTAAGCGACTCGTATACGATGGCAAATTATACAAGGGATCCCAGTGAAGATCTCTTAAGGCAAATATTAAAAATTGTTTTTGAAATGATTCTAAGCGATCCACGAGGACCTGGTAACGTGGGTTCCAAATTATACAACCGTCTAATGTAGTAAAGAGTTTTAGTTACATAAATTCTTTAGACCATCGTTTAACAAATGCTAGAAAGCCTCTAGCTTTATTGACTGTTAAGTTAATGTGGCAGTTAAAACCAAGTTTTTAGTCCATAGTAACCCCAAGGTCAACAAAATCATACATTTGCTCAAGACTATAACTGTTAATTGTATAGGAAGCTGGCTGTGATATTGCTCTCAAAAAACCCATGTACTTACATTTCTTTAGATTAAGCGGCATATAATTTAAATCGCACCAAGTAACTAGTGTATTTAGATCTGATTGAAGCTTTTTCGAATGACAAAGCTTTACATCGTCGGCATACATTAAAATTTTCAAAAATTATATTACTGTAGAAATATCATTTATAAACAACAAGAACAGTATTGGGCCAAGATGGCTTCCTTGAGGAACTCCTGAGGAGACATAAATAACATCGGATTCACAATTTTTAAACACTACTTTTTGTGCTCTGTCGCTAAGGCAAGAAGAGATCTAGCGATTGAGACCCGGCTGGAAACCCAACTGATCCAGTTTATGAATAAGTAAAGAGTGACACACTTTATCGAAAGCTTTACTGAAATCAAAGTAAATTCAAGTAAGTTTGTAACGGTGGACTTTCTCTTACAGAACCCGTGTTGACAGTCGGAAATCAAGGTAGAGATAGGATTCGTAAGCTGATTGGTAACAATAGCTTCACACACTTTTGGGATGGCAGAAAGCTTTGCTATGCCACGATAGTTCTCTTTCGCTTTTATGAAGCGGTAGAAGAAACGACTCTTTCCATGCTTTTGAAAAAACACCACACTTTAGTGACAGATTGAACAAATTGGTAAGGGGTTGGTAAATATTGTTAGCACACTTCTTCAAGAAGCATGTAGGAATCCTATCAGGACCGCATTTAAAAGATTCCTTCAAAGTTTTCAGATAAATAAGAACATCATTGGCGCATATAGTTGGACAATTAATTAAATTGTTCCCATGTAGCTCATAGGGATAATTTAGAAAGTCAGAATTGGTGACGGCAGAATAGTGAGAAGGGAAAAATTGCGCAAAGAAATTATGATCCAAAAGAAATAAAAAACGACCCCAAATAAGCTTCAGAAAAATACCAATAAAAGGCTCCGAAAAGAGTCCAAAAACCTTCTGAATGAATGAATAAAAGAAAAGCACCAACTAAAGGGCTCCGAAAGGCGTCTGAAAAGCCTCCAAAACCCCTCAGAATGGAAGAATAAAAGGCTCCGAAAAAGGTTCAGGAAAGCACCAATAAAAGGCTCCGCAGTTCATTTAAAAATAGTCAAAAAACGCTTCAAATTCATCGAAATCGGACTCATTTCGGACTCTTTTTTATGACTCCGTTGGAGTTGTCGCGTAGAGCGATTTTTCGCTCCATTTGTGCTCCGAAAGAAGCTCATTTTGGAGAGTAAAGCTCTGAGAAATGAGCGTTTTATGGTCCGAAAGGAGTCTTTTTTTTGCACTTTTAGTTAGCTGGGATATGCCATCATATCACCAATTCTCTATCAAATACAGAAAAATGTGTGCAACCAAAAAAATTTTCTTGGGTATAGTTTTAGGTATCAGAGTAGGCAGTTTCAGAAAAGTTAAAGAACATATAAATTTATGATGTATGGGTCTAGGTATATGTTTCAGCAAATATGTTTATCTTAGTGAAAAATGTATGTGAATGCAAATCTAAATTAAACCCCCCCCCCCCCCCAAGGCCAATTCCTGCGCACGGCCCTGACGTAGACTATCATGTTTTCCATCTTGGGGATGAAACATGGCCAAAAGTAGAAAGGAAGGAGTCTAAGAATCCTGTGGCAAGCGTGGGCACAAATGCGTTGCTGGCTTTATTGACTCAGATGCCGTCTAGATTACAACGCAGCTGGACAGAATCTCGGCTGGAAGAGCAGGAGACACGAATATCGTGAAAATTGGAAGCACCAGAGGAGCGCACATCCACGCAGGTGGCTCAAATGGCTTGCCAGTTGGAAGCACAGAAGGCGAGGCAGGATACATACAGGCAGAGATGGCTGCTTTAAAAGATCGTATTCAGGAGTTGCAGCTGAAGAGTCTTACAGCTTCCTTGAACACTCCAATGGTAAAATCCGCGTCACTTGATGGTTCTGTTCCTTATCAGCTTCAGTTTGAGAAGACGGCGTGGTGAATAGTTAATACGCATATTGTCACATGCAAAGCGAATGAAAATGTTGTCGAATTTAGCCGCCTCGAATTGCGGCATGCGACTCCGAAGCGAATTCGCTAAGTAGCGAAAAACTCAGATTCGCTTCGCCAAATCTGTCAAAATTTGACAAATGCTGATTTCATTCGCATTTGAGAAAATTAAATTAAAACTTCTGCGGCTGATGTAGCCCTTGCGCTGTCTGCGCAAACCACACCGAAGGTAGATGAGGTGGACAATAACCTATTGACCTACGCGCAAGCCACTGCTAAGACTTCTGCTCAAACTGCTGCGGATGCTACTTCGCAAACCTCTGAGCAAGCCTATACGGAAATTGCTGTGCTTACTTTCTTACCAACCTAAACCTGTTTCCCGAATCGTTAATCAGGAACCTGGCACTAGTCCTTCGAGTGCTCCACCTACAGAGCTAGTTGTTGTTCCTCGGCTGAAAACCATTTTCGTTTCGCGATTTGCTAAAGAAACTAGTTCGGAAGATATAGAACGTTATATAAAATCTAAACTTTCACCATCTTCCTTAAAACTAATGAAATTCAAGTCTAGGCAGGATAGAAGCATATCGTCATTCAAGATTAACATCTCACCGGATTCCTTTGACGTTGTCCTGAATAAAACATTCTGGCCTGATGGTGCGTTTGTTCATGACGTTTTACCTGACACAGACTCTGCCTCAAAAAACTGATAGATAATAAAATTTCAAAATCTCTTTTAACAGAACGTTAGAGGGCTGAAAACTAAGCTAATCGATTTATACCTTAAACGTCATGTCGTTAGCGTACTTGTTTTTACTGAGACTTGGCTGAAACCGAATGTGTTTAATGCTGAGTTGTTATCTGCTAAGTTTGAAATTTTTAGAAAAGATCGTGTAGAGAAGACTGCCGGAGGGGTGCTAATTGCTGTTGAAACCAGTTTTTCTGCAGAGGAAGTTCCTATTGCTGACTCTGATGACATTGAACTTCTTTGTGTTCGAATAAAACTTTCCTCGAATTACAAGTACTTTGTGGTAAGTTATATTCCACCTCAATATCATATCTCTGTTTATATGAGACACACTTCTATAGTGAAATCTGTATCTTCTATGCTTGGTTCTTTTGATTCTATCGTAGTGCTTGGCGACTTTAGCCTATCTTGTGTGATGGAGATAAGATCTGGTATGATTGTTTGTATTTTTGGTGGTTCAGTTGGAGTGCTGCTAGCAGGTGGTGGTGCTTCGTCGATTGCGTTGACAACCTCTATGCAACACATTGTCTGAAGCCAGCGATGTGGCCGCCCATATTCCTTAGTACTTAAATCAGAAGTCGGCAAACCTTGCCCGTGCGGGTATTACGCTCTTCACATATATTCTTACGCTCTTCATTTTAGTTGCTGCTGAGAAACTAGTTCCGCCACAGTGGTGTTACAACAGAATTTGCATGCCAGTCGCTTCGCAAACAGCAAAGGGGTAACACGTACCGTCGCTTTGCTGATTGCTTTATGGCTTTATGCATTTGAAATGATTGAAAATATTAAATGTTATCATAAAGATTTTTACAAATATGAGGGCGTGCAAAGGGACAATATTTTTTGGGAAAAAAGAATATGCTTTTACTAAAGTATAAGCAATGGGTTTCCCAAAATGAAAATTATAGAAATTTTTAGGAATTACACTAATTCTTTTACTCGAGTATACTATATCCTACTGGGAAGCTTCTCACTAACTTAACTGGGAAGCTTCTCACTAACTTTCAAAAAACTGATAGATAATAAAATTTCAAAATCTCTTTTAGCAGAACGTTAGAGGGCTGAAAACTAAGCTAATCGATTTATACCTTAAACGCCATGTCGTTAGCGTACTTGTTTTTACTGAGACTTGGCTGAAACCGAATGTGTTTAATGCTGAGTTGTTATCTGCTAAGTTTGAAATTTTTAGAAAAGATCGTATAGAGAAGACTGGCGGAGGCGTGCTAATTGCTGTTGAAACCAGTTTTTCTGCAGAGGAAGTTCCTATTGCTGACTCTGATGACATTGAACTTCTTTGTGTTCGAATAAAACTTTCCTCGAATTACAAGTACTTTGTGGTAAGTTATATTCCACCTCAATATCATATCTCTGTTTATATGAGACACACTTCTATAGTGAAATCTGTATCTTCTATGCTTGGTTCTTCCGATTCTATCGTAGTGCTTGGCGACTTTAGCCTATCTTGTGTGATGGAGATAAGATCTGGTATGATTTTTTGTATTTTTGGTGGTTCAGTTGGAGTGCTGCTAGCAGGTGGTGGTGCTTCGTCGATTGCGTTGACAACCTCTATGCAACACATTGTCTGAAGCCAGCGATATGGCCGCCCATATTCCTTAGTACTTAAATCAGAAGTCGGCAAACCTTACCCGTGCGGGTATTACGCTCTTCACATATATTCTTACGCTCTTCATTTTAGTTGCTGCTGAGAGCGAAAAACTAGTTCCGCCACAGTGGTGTTAGAACAGAATTTGCATGCCAGTCGCTTCGCAAACAGCAAAGGGGTAACACGTACCGTCGCTTTGCTGATTGCTTTATGGCTTTATGCATTTGAAATGATTGAAAATATTAAATGCTATCATAAAGATTTTTACAAATATGAGGGCGTGCAAAGGGACAATATTTTTTGGGAAAAAAGAATATGCTTTTACAAAAGTATAAGCAATGGGTTTCCCAAAATGAAAATTATAGAAATTTTTAGGAATTGCACTAATTCTTTTACGATTTCAGATACTTTCACTAAAATAAATAAAAAAGAAAACAAAGGCTAAGGAGGGAATTTCAAAAAAGTAATACCTAAAAAAACAAAGCATAACTAAGCAAAGGAAAACTAGTAAAAAGGCAGTAGGGTGTTAACTACTTGTCCGTAAATCTTGCTTGTTTGTTATTTGATTTGCGTAATTTTTGGCAGGAGTATACTAAATACTACTGGGAAGCTTCTCACTAACTTTCATGAAAATACCTTTTTGAAGTTTCAAGCAATCGCTTTTGAAAATAACACACCTTTTTTGCTGAAAAGTGGGCGGCGCCATGCCTACTTCAACAAAATCCACAACATTTTTTTACATTTAAGTTTTTCTTAAAAAGCTTATTATGTTTGTACAATCTTATTTATATAACTTATACAGTTATGGAAATATCGCGATTTTAATTTTACGAAGAAATTTTTTAGAACTGTGTTCAAAAAGTGGGCGTGTCCGTTCACCAATTTTGTTTATCAGAATTAGCTTTATATGTTGAACACTTTCCCTAAATATCGTTTCAATAAGTAAATTTTTACCGGAGTTATGGCATGAAAAGTTTTGTGGAATAATTCACCATAAAGGGGCGGGGCCACGCCCATTTTCCAAAAATTTTGTGCTTTCGACTTTCTTTGCCCACGAACACTTTGGTGGTGAAATAGAAATGATATACAGCTAGTTTAAGCAAAGTTATAGCATATTCGATATATGTATCTATGATCCTTTTCAAAATCTTTCGTATAAAATTGGGCGTGGACCTGACCCGATTTCGAAATATTGCCTGTATTAATATAAATATGTGTGCTGAATTTTATTTTGCTATCTTGAGCGGTTTTTGATTTATGAATAATAATATTTCCAAATTTGACTTAATCAAAAGTGGGCGGTGCCACACCCCTTTTTAAAAATTTCTTCAAAAATTTATTTTTTGCCTTAACGCTAAAGTACACACCAAATTTTATATTTATAGGTGTATTATGTACTGAATAATCACTATTTTTGTATTTTCGAAAATATTATATATATAGAAAGTGGGCGTCGCTTTTAACCGATTTTGCCTATTTTCAATAGCGCTCCGAGATAAGTAAAAAGGAAGCTGCATACCAAATATCATTGAGATATCTCAAGATTTACTCAAGTTATCGTGTTCACAGACGGACGGACATGGCTCAATCAATTTCTCTTCTCCTCCTGAACATTTTGATACACATAAGTCAATATCTATCTCCATTCGTTTATGCCGTTACATACTACCGTTAGGCGAATGAAGTTAATATACCTTGTGTGCGAAGCACTACTAGGTATAAAAATATTATCATTCAAATTTTGCATCAAAGCGATAGCGTTGTTCTTGCTGTCGGTTAAGCAACTGACACGAAAATTCTATTCTTAGCACCACTGTAGCGAAGTTACTCTCGCATTAACCAACACATACTCAAAAAAAAAATGCCGACCTCTTACTTAAATGCTCCCCAATAAGCAAAATACGCTTACTATAAGCTTACAATAAACTTACTTTTGTAATCTTTTCGCTTGGAAAACGTTTACTATAATCATTGGAAAACGTTTGGAAAACATTGTACACTCAACGAAAGTGGTCCCTTTTTAAACAATTGGAATTGATGATTGTAAAACAATGTTTAATAAACATTTTAATCAATGTATAGTAAGGGTTTGTTGAAAACTGATTGATAAAACTCCAATTTGGGCGACAACGGTGAAAACGGGCCAATAGCCTAACGAATATGTTGTGGGATTTTGCTCCGAAGGTTGCGAGTTCGAATCCCGACCATTTCCTTAATTTTTATGTTTTTTAATTAATTATTTAAATATTATGTTTTATAATAAATTCTTATTTGGTGCAAGAGGATATAAACGGCCAATTTTTGTGTGCTGCTTGCAATTTTTTATACAGTCTTAATCTGCAAGGCAAATATGTGCATTTTTCTGAGAAGCCTTTCAGGACACCCGTTTTAAAAAACCATTTCAAATAATTTTTCATGTTGTCTGTAGAGGGGTTCGAACCTAGGTCCTTCTGTGTGGTAGGCCAGCTGCACTACCGTCACACCACGATGCCCATATAACAAAATCAATAGAAATGAAGCATATAAAATTTCAAACAATATTTTTGGAAACTAAGAAATTTTTCACCTCGCTGAGAGTTCACCTCAAGTTATTTCTCCAAGGCTACCACACCATTGGAAAAACATATATAAACGATTGTGAAACTTTTTAGTTACAAACTCGTTTGGAAAACATTTACTTTTTACGCTTGGAATACATTGTTTAATAAACTAGCTTACTTCAATGTTTATTGGGTCTAGACACTCTTTTGGTTTCATGCTAATATGTTTCATTCATATTCGGCATCAGGCAATGTTATAGTTTCCCCCAAGACATTGTCGTGTAAGTATTTGAGTACATCTTGCGTCAGCGCTGCATCACCGAAATTTTGTTCGGCCTTACTTAAACGGTTGTTGCAGTGACAAAACCCAAATTTTTTAAGTAACGCAGCCTCACCGCTATTGATTCATCTGCACCTTTTGCGCTATTGCCTATTGTGGTTGCAAAACGGAACAGCTAGCTTATCTGTATCCGAATTAGCACCACTTCTCGGTATGAGCTGCCATTTCCAATGGAGGCACTTCATCCTCGCTACCTACTACAATTACACAAACATCGCACTCTTTTGCACAAATAAATAAATAAAAACATATGTCAATGACAGAAAAATGATAGAAACGTCAAATTCGGATAAACTTTTTGAATTTGTATTGAATGGCAACATAACATGCCAGGCGAAAAAGTTCAAACGCAAACGTCAAGCTGTGTAGTTGTGTTTTTATTTTCTCTGTGATTTTCTTTAACAATTAAATAATTTCTTGATATTCTAAAAATCAAAAGTTACATTTAAAGTTAAAAAAGAGTAAAATATTTAATGTGCTTCACAACTTGGTGTGAAAAAGTTTACTTAAAGCTTTGAATAGTGATAAATTATCTAAATTCATTACACTGATTTTGTGTGTGCCGAGTTTCTTTTTTTGCATATTTTATTTGTTGCATTTGAAAGGCTCGTACTTTACATTGCAATTGTTGTTGTGTGCTGATTTGCTTTTTTAATATCTCTTTTGTTACAGCTGTTTGCGTGGTTTATTAAACGTCATTTACAGTGTGTCTAAAACTGCTCGCTCAGTTCTGTGCCCTTCAAACTGTCAGGGTTGCTTTTTCTTGTGATTTGATAACATTAATTTTCATTTTCATAAAACTAAATTTTTTATCTCTTAATTTTTTATATTTCTTTTAATTAACTTTTTTTAAAAAAAATGTCGTGTTTGTTTGAAAATTGTCAGATTAAAAGCGAGTCCGAACGCTTTGTAGCGTGCTGGCTGTGCGATGGACTTGTCCACGCAAAATGCGCCGGGTTAACTGGTAGGATAGCTGACTTAATCAACGACGGCAAAGGCCTGCGCTGGTCCTGTGCTAAATGTCGATCGTCGGAAGTTGAGCTATGTAAAACCTTTAGGCACATTAGAAACGGGTTTTCTGAAATCGCCAAAGATTTTTCACTGCTGACTGAAAAGTTCAAGAAGTATGAAAATATTTTCACGACTTTAAAGCCTGTAGTTTTAGATTTGGAATGCCCTGAAAATCGCGAAGCCAATCGCGAAAACACGAGCAGACGTACGGTTGATCTGCCTACTACATCAACGGCGCTGAACTTGCCTCCAGCCATTGAACTTATAGATTTGGCATCTCCAGTACCTAGTACGGTTGTTCGGGCAACGTCCAAAAACGCCCCCCCAAGGTCAACAAATAAAAAAACCCTGGAACCTCCAACTATTGCGATGGAGTCCGAACCGATTGTTAGAAAGCTGGTTGTGGTCCCTCAAAAAAAATCGATTTTTGTGTCTCGGTTCCATCCAGACACTACTGAAGATGATTTGAGGTACCATATTTCTTCTAAGATTAAAGATAAAACATTCACTGTTAGAAAATTTAATTTCGGTTACCAACGGAATATGTCTTCGTTTAAAATTGACGTATCCGGAAAAGATTTTGACTCTCTTTTGGACAGTTCTTTTTGGCCTCCCGCGGCTCTTGTGCGGGAATTTGAGTATAGGCCGAACAGAAATGTTGACAACGTAGCTAAAATCTCTCGTAATGTTGAGTCAAAAAACTGAGTTCTAAGTCCGTGAATATCTTCTACCAAAATGTCAGAGGTTTAAATACCAAATTAAATGATCTGTATTTGAAATCTTTCCATTGCAGTTATAACGTTATTGCTTTTACCGAAACTTGGCTAAAACCGCATGTTTTCAATTCCGAGTTTTTTTGTAACGAATATCAAGTTTATAGACATGATCGCTTGAACAAGGTCGGAGGTGGTGTTCTAATTGCCGTTCATTCCTCCATTCCTTCAGAGGAGGTTAATGTACCTAACACGGATTCCATTGAGTTTAAATGCGTCCGCATCCAGCTAGAGAACGTGTATATGTACTTATCTGTTTGCTACATCCCTCCAGCATCTGATCTTTCAATCTACATGCAGCATGTCTCTCTGCTCAAAACTGTTAACTTATTGACTAAAGCTTCTGACTCGATGATTGTTTTAGGTGATTTCAACCTACCGCATATATCGTGGAACATATCTGATGGAAACATTATTCCAAATCCATCCAAACTGGGCTTCAATGACTTTTTGGATGGAATTTCCGATCTCTGCCTTAGTCAAATAAATGTTAACGCTAACAAGTTTGGTAAAATCTTAGATTTAATTTATGTTGATGATAAAAACAAATTTTCTGTAAATCGTTGTGATCCGTTGGCTTTACCCGAAGACGTCTACCACCCTTCTATGGAAATATTGCACGAAACCTTAAGTAATGGCCAATGTACACAATGCTGCTCAATTAGTAACTTTGATTTTAACTTCTCAAAAGCCAACTATAAGAAATTAAATAGAGAACTGTCTAAATTAACTTGGCCTGAGCTTTGTGGCGATATCGATTCAAATGTTTTACACTTTAATCAAACTATTTACTACTTATTTGAGAAGTTTGTTCCTAAACGTAAAATAACATATGATCATCCAACGCAAGCTTGGTTTACTAAAGAGCTTATGATGTTGAAAAATAGAAAAACGCGTTCTTTCAAATTATTTAAGAAATCGGGGTTAAACAAACATTACTTGTTGTATTCTGTTCTACGTAAGAGGTACATCGACTTGCATAAAAAGTGCTATAAAGCCTATATCTCTAAAACAAAAAGAGACATTATTCGCAATCCGAAGTCATTTTATGATTTCGTAAATTCTAAACGAAAAGTAGTGGGATTTCCCTCAGCCATGAAATATAAAGACATTTTATCTAGCGATAATCAAGATATCGCAAATTTCTTTGCGCAATTTTTCACTTCTAACTATTCTGCCGTCACCAATTCTGACTTTGTAAATTATCCCTATGAGCTACATGGGAACAATTTAATTAATTGTCCAACTATATGCGCCAATGATGTTCTTGTTTATCTGAAAACCTTGAAGGAGTCAGTTTCAACTGCCACATTAACGTAACAGTCAATAAAGCTAGAGGCGTTCTAGCATTTGTTAAACGATGGTCTAAAGAATTTAGCGACCCTTATGTAACTAAAACTCTCTTTACTACATTAGTCAGACCGATACTTGAATACGGTTCTATTGTTTGGAACCCGCGTTACCAGGTCCACGTGGATCGCTTAGAATCAGTTCAAAAACAATTTTTACTATTTGCCTTAAGAGATCTTCACTGGGATCCCTTGTATAATTTGCCATCGTATACGAGTCGCTTAAAACTAATTAATCTTCACAGCCTTTCTAGTCGGAGAGAAATGCTTGGAATTGTCTTCATGATTAAATTACTAAATGGTTCAATCGTAAGCCCGTTTCTTTTGAGCGAAGTGAACTTCAATGTACCTTCTCGCATATCAAGACATTTTAAACCACTTATCTTGAAGCAGTGCCGGACCAATTTTGAATTAAATGAGCCTTTTCGTTGTTTGTGTCAAGATTATAATTCTCATTCTGGTACGTTCGATATCTCAGACTCACTATACAGCATAAAAAAGTCGATTCTTTCTATCCTAAATACATAGCAACAAATTTTTTTTTTTCATATCCTTTGATTCTTACCTTTATTCTTAACAATAACTTTTCGTTGTCAACTAATTATTTATTAATTGTGTAATCTTTTTTACTTAGCTGATGAGGTTTTCTCTGTAGCTGAGCAGTTTTAGATCTCGACGATTAACAAACCAAAGCCTTTCAAAGACTCGGCACGAGAGAACAATCCGCGCGTCATGCGGATGCGCCCCTCGCGCCGGTCGGGCGGGATATGGTGGGTAATCCGTTGGGCATTATTATTATTATTATTACCACTCACAATGCAAATTTTAGGTGAGTTCTGTTCGACTCGCCAAATGTATTCGCTTTACAAGTGACAATATGCGTATAAGGCATGGAGGACAAAGTTATTCGTGACATTGAAGGATCTGGTACCTGAAATCTTACCGACTATTACTGGTGTCGAACGAAACAAATATGAGGCAGCCTGGGAAGCAGATTTACCAAATAGAGCTGCACCATCGATTTCAGAAGGATAATGAGACTTTGAGGAAATTTGTGTCGGACATCGAGAGGTTAGTCCATTTAGCAAATGCGGACGCACCCATAGAGTACACGGAGAAGGTAAAAATGCAAAGTTTTATAAATGGAATACGTGACATGAACAAAGAGCGGGCCACATATCCAAATAAACATCAAGGAGATGCGCAAGCTTCCAAGCAATAGAGTTAGCCGCAAAGGGCGTAGACTGACTCCGGCAATTGAATGCCCCATAATCGCTGTATCGGAAATCGGAAGGAAAGCGAGTAATGTTGTGGAGGGAAAACAGCGATTACCCACCGTAGAAACGGGGTCATGCCCGTCTATCATTCGATCTAATTTAGTCAACACCCAGGCACCCAAATCTTGGGCGACGTAACATGTTAAATTGCTATTGGGAACGTCACCGTATGGCACAAGTTCATAGTGGCAGACATTGTTGATGAAATGATAATTGGTGTGGATTTCTAAGCTAGCGAGGCATCAAGATCGACATGAAAAACGAAATTTGGGCTGTAAGATGGATGTGCCACTTAATTTCGGTCACGCAAACAACTACGTCAGTAAGCGTGTAGTGGTGTATGAAAGCCAACTAATTCCACCGAAGTCAGAAGCCGTTATATGGGCGAAGATTATGGGGAAAAACAAACTTAAACAAACAAAGCTTAATATTTGTATGGACCGCTAAGCGCTCAACTTTAGCTGCAACTGTAAAACAGTGGCTTATAAAATAAGTACTTCCGTTCTATTTGCAAACTGCCTTACTGACTTCCAGCAATCTGTTTTATCATCCCACTGATAATGGAATAAGCGCAATTTCAAATGACATTTTTATGTTAATGTTAAAAAAACAGGGCTGCTAGTTGGAAAAATCCTGGCTAGGACAAAACAAGATGCACGTATACCGGTAAGGGTACGTAATAAATTCAAATTGCATCAAATTGATACAAGTGGTAGGAAAAATTATCCAGGAAATGAATGACAGCGGCGTGATCGAACCATCATATAGTCTATGGAGCTCACCGGTAGTAATAGTAAAAAAAGGATGAAAAATAAGGGCCTTTTTTGTGGATTACCGGAGCTTGAACGACGTAAAAAAAATACATTGCCAAGAATGGACGATACTCTGGACTCGCTATCTGGTACCAAACGCTTTTCCACACTGGACTTGAAATGCGAATATTGGCAAGTGGAGGTAATGGATGAAGATAAGAAAAAGACGGCCTTCAGCGTTAGGGTATGTCTCAGTCAATTTACGGTAATGCCCTATGGACTATGCAAGGCTCCATCTACTTTTGAGAGACTCATGGGCCAGGTCCTGAAAGGATTGCATTAGACAAAGTTTTCTGTACCTGAACGACATCATCGTGCTGGGAAAAGACTTTGAGAAGAACTTGGAAGATGTTTTCCAAAGAACCAACCAAATAAGGTGTTAGCACAAAGATTCAGATCTGGCTCGTGTGATGCAGGGGCTTGAGCGAAACGAGCTACCAAGAACTGATGTCAGCAGAGAGTCCTTTTTCCAAGTCATATTGGGCACAGTGGAGCAGTTCACAATGGGTATCCGGTTGTATGCATCGAATATGGGAAAGTGAAGATGGTCAATGTGCTCGCAAGTTGATAGTAGTCTCAACGAAGAAAATTCTAGATGTTCTCAAAACCTTGGAGACAACCAAGATTCCATTGAATTGGTTGTCGTTAATCGGTAGCGGAGTGGATTGTCAACTGTGAGGTGTATATCAAAGCTAAAGGACCGAAACCGAGAAGCCATTGTGTAATGAAACAGTATAACTCAGGTGCATCATTTGAGAGGATTGTGATGGATGTAGCTGGTTCATTTCCTACTAGCAACCTCTAAAACAAATATGTACTAGTAGTTATGGACTATTTCATCAAATGGCCACAAGCGTACCCTATTCTAAACCAAAAGGCAGAAATGATAGCAGAAGTGTTAACTAATAATTGGGTAGCTCGATTTGGTGCACCGATGAAGATACATTCGGACCAAGGCAATCATTTCTAATCAGCTGTGTTCCAGGAAAAGTGCAAGACATTACGAATTCGAAAAACGACTACAACTTTACTGCGTCCTCAGTCAGATGACATGGTTGACCAATTCAATAGAACCTTGGAAGAACACCTAAAAATAGTGGTGGATAGGTTCCAAAAGAATTGGGATAGTCGCATCTCCATTTTACTGATGGCATATCACTCTGGAGTACATTAAACAAAAAGTCAGACACCTGCAAAGGTAGTTTTTGGAAATGTTCTTAGGTTGCCAGCTGACTTGAACTTTGGAATATTTGCTCAAAAATCCACCAGCGCCTTGGAAGAGAAAATGAGAAAAAGATATGATCTTGTAAGACGACCAACTAAGATTATGAGTGATAAGATGAAAGCCAGCGACAAAGCAATAAGCTCGAAACGTTTATGGAAGGAGATTTGGTGCTGCTATACAGGCCCATACAAAATCGTGAAACGGATTAATGATGTTGTATATCGCATACAAACCATGGGAAGGCCACGAAATAAGTTGAAGTTGGTTCATTTGGAAAGGCTAGCTGCATCTGGTTAGGGCAATGTGTCTGATCGGGACGATCTGAATTAGGGGGAGGCCAGTGCGGCGAATATTGCAATCATGTACCATCTCTAACTCAGTAATACTCCTACCACTAGTAACACAAAAGAGATAACGATGGCTACACTTATGCATGCAAGCAAGATTTCACACCGACCCTTCGAGAACACGAGAAGAAACAATCTAGAAACTTGTAGATGCGTAACGTACCATCCTGTTGGACTATACATATAAGGCAGACTGGTTGATGAGTTTATTTTCAAGTATTGTACTTGTACAGTAAATTTATGTGAAGCTACATAACTCTTAAATTTGTATTGCGATTATTACTAGTAAATAAAACTAGTTATCTATTAGATTACTTCGCTCATTTGCTGCAACGTCGTCATAACTCAAAAACCCCAAATTTTGAGTTAACATCACTAATATATCGAAAATAATATGTTTGATCAACTGACACAGTTTTATATCCGAGGATTGAACATTTCACGCGGAATCGCGGTAGAAGCCTTTTGCACTAATTACATATCCGAATATTGCAATCATGTACCATCTCTAACTCAGTAATACTCCTACCACTAGTAACACAAAAGAGATAACGATGGCTACACTTATGCATGCAAGCAAAATTTCACACCGACCCTTCGAGAACACGAGAAGAAAAAATCTAGAAACTTGTAGATGCGTAACGTACCATCCTGTTGGACTATACATATAAGGCAGACTGGTTGATGAGTTTATTTTCAAGTATTGTACTTGTACAGTAAATTTATGTGAAGCTACATAACTCTTAAATTTGTATTGCGATTATTACTAGTAAATAAAACTAGTTATCTATCAGATTACTTCGCTCATTTGCTGCAACGTCGTCATAACTCAAAAACCCCAAATTTTGAGTTAACATCACTAATAGGCCTGTTTTTTTTTACACGCATATACATCTGCGTCTGCGACTAAAAAAAAACGGTCATCCACAATCAGGGCCGGACTTGAGGTATTTGCCGCCCTAGGCTGTTTATTTTTGTGCGCCCCCCCCCCCCCACTTTTTAAAAATTCTCTTGGATATTTATATGAACTAAAAGAAATCGTAACAAATAATATCTACATACTTTTACTTTTTTATTTATATTAATAATTCCATATACATATACATTCAAGTAAAATTGAATGGGCTACAAAATTGCGCATTCAAAAAAATTCTAAGAATTATTTATAAAAAACTGAAAATTTGGTGAAAAATTTTTGAAATTCATTAAATTTTATTTTAAGTACTGTACCCCGTTTCTGTACGAAAATCGAAAGAACTCTCGATTTTAATGTCGTCACACTCGACTCAAACATTTTAAAAGTGTGAAGTAGGTACTTTTACGATCAAAAAACGGACGTATAAAGATTCATATACGAGTACTTTTTCGATACATTTACGAAACTCATTTTAAAGCGAAACAGTATTCGTAGGCGAATCGTAAACGGATATCATTAACGATATTTTATCAGAGTTTTCTTCGAGAAAACATCAGTTTACGAACTCGTTAACGATGATTTTGCTAACTGGGAAGCCTATAAGAATCAAATTTGTACATTGAAATAAGGACGCCAAATTGATTTTTTATAATTTTTGAAAACTAATTTTAAATTTTTTTGTTGAACTTTGAAAATTTTGTGTATCTACTTTTGACCAGTCGAATAATTTTTATCAAATTATTCTTTTGAGTTTTTGGCGAATCAATGTTTATTGGGACTCATTAATTGTGGTTGTCAGTATTGGCTGTTTCAATGAAATGCTCAGTGCTCTCTAATAAAACATACTTTGCAAAATTAAACCCGAGAAAACGGATATTTGACAGCAAAGTAGACTGGTGTTTGTGTGCGTAACAACAGATACGGCGGATACGGCAAAATAGAATTTGCTCTAAAATCGACGTACGTGACGAATTGGCGGACTGATTCTGTTCAAGCTATAAACGCTCTGTTGCACACACTTTATGCATTTTCGCGCCTTTATCTGAATGCTTGCGACTGATGATCCATTAAATGAATGAACAAATTCCTTATTTTAAATTATTTGAGACATAAATAATTATCCAATATAATTTTTTTCCTTACACATTTGATTTAAAAATCTGTCGTTAGGTTTTAAAAATTTTTCGCCTCCTGAATGGCGCCCTCCAAAAATTTGGCGCCCCCAAAATTTTGGCGCCCTAGGCTACAGCCTAGTCAGCCTATATGGTAAGTCCGGCCCTGTCCACAATTGCGGTTATTCCATTATCAACGCGCATACATACATACATTTCCTCTGTTGACATTCCGGTTATTATTAAGGGATGATAAACAGATTGCTGGAAGTTGGTAAGGCAGTTTGCAAAATGAATGGAAACTTCTTGGAAGTACTGATTTTATCAGCCACTATTTCGTAGTTGCAGATAAAGTTGTGCGCTTAGCAGTCCATACAAATATTAAGCGCAAACGCAGACGCCGATAAAAAAAAACACGGCTAATATATCGAAAATAATATGTTTGATCAACTGACACAGTTTTATATCCGAGGATTGAACATTTCACGCGGAATCGCGATAGAAGCCTTTTGCACTAATTACATATCATATTGCGTCTTACTTGTAACAACGTATTATCTCAGTTGTGCGTCGGCTTTTGTGTGGTCAACATCGTTAAGTTCTCTAGAATAGTGACATATTTCGTTTTGTGACAATATAAATAAAAGGTAAGATCACTTCTCTATGTCTTTCGTTATCGTGTACATTGCATTATTTTAAGATATGACGTTGTGTATGTAAAAATTTGAGTGAATTCTTGTAATGTTTTGTAGTGTTATGACGTTTTTGCAGAAAAATATAATTTTTATTTCAGTAGTATTTTGTTTTAAAACACTATTACAAATAAGATGTATTAGTGCAGCAATAGTGCATTAAAGAACTATTCGCTGTTATGACATTATTACACTAAATATTTTTTAAATATAACGTATTTGCTAAGAATTATTTCCATTTATGTCAGTATTGTTGTAACTTTCAGTCAACCAATCATGGAATCTAATTCTCGATCCGCCAAAATGGTGGTAATGGCTTTTAAAAAACAAGCAGAAAATGATAAAGAATGGCAGATAAAAACTACATCAACAGTGTCTTCTGGTGAAATGCAATCATGTGAAAAATTTACAGAAGAGTAACGGTTGGTAATTTTTAGATCATACTGGGATTTGGCGATGTACGAAAAACAGCAACTATTTATTCAGAATAGTATGATGGTCATTCAGCCTAAATATCGGTATGTGCGTGAAGGTGGTACGAGAAAGAAAAGGGAGAATAATAATGCCTTCTATTTTCATCTCAATGGATAGAAAGTTCATGTATGCAAATTGTTGGAAAACATGGAAAACAGAGGAAAGTTGATGAAGTTTTAAAGGAAGGTAATAAAATCTTTACCGATAAAATCCCTTAAATCGAAAGTCATTATACTCGTACAAATACCAGTAAACATTTTATTGATGGTAGCAAATCCATTACGAACATTCACCGAGACTACGTCGCGGAGTGTAAAAATAAAAACGTTTCTTTTGTTAACTATGTTATGTTTTATAGAATATTTACAGAAGATTATAATATTTCGTTCTTTACGCCAGAAAAAGATTTATGTAAACTTGTTGTGCCTACGATATCGCTGAGAGTGATGAAAAAAATAAAAAAAAGAATAATACATATAATCAGCACCAGTGTTGCCATTTTGGTGCTTTTAGAGCTAGATCTAGCGCTTTTTTTTTGAGTTTAGCTCCTAAATTCTGTTTTAGCTCCTGGCTCTTTTTCTAGCCCTTTTTTCCATTTTTAGCTCTTTTTTGGCTCCAAATTTGTTTGGACAATTTGTATTGTAAAATGAAGAAAGTTTTTATTTCTTTTATAATCGACGTCGAAATTATTATATTAGTTTCATTGTGTACCATGTGGCAACTCAGTTTCCCTCACCGATAACAAATACCTAAATCGGTTAACTTTGTTGAGTAACATTCCTAAATGCCATATGTTTATTTTGCGAACAAGAATCAAAATAATAATAATAATAATAATGCCCAACGGATTACCCACCATAGCCCGCCCGACCGGCGCGAGGGGCGCATCCGCATGACGCACGGATTGTTCTTTCGTGCCGAGTCTTTGAAAGGCTTTGGTTTGTGAATCGTCGAGATCTAAAACTGCTCAGCTACAGAAAAACCTCATCAGCTAAGTAAGGTAGATAAAAAATAGATGACACAATTATTAAATAGTTAGTTGACAGCGAATAGTTATTGTAAAGAATAAAGATAAGAATCAAAGGAGCAAATTGTTGCTATGTAATTAGGATGGAAAGAATAGACTTTTTTATGCTGCATAGTGAGTCTGAAATATCAAACGTACCAGAATGAGAGTTATAATCTTGACACAAACAACGAAAAGGCTCATTTAATTCAAAATTAGTTCGGCACTGTTTCAAGATAAGTGGTTTAAAATGTCTTGATGGACGAGAAGGTACATTGAAGTTCACTTCGCTCAAAAGAAACGGGCTTGTGATTGAACCATTTAGTAATTTAATCATGAAAACAATTCCAAGCATTTCCCTCCGACTAGAAAGGCTGTGAAGATTAATTAGTTTTAAGCGACTCGTATACGAAGATCTCTTAAGGCAAATAGTAAAAATTGTTTTTGAACTGATTCTAAGCGATCCACGTGGACCTGGTAACGCGGGCTCCAAATTATAGAACCGTATTCAAGTATCGGTCTGACTACTGTAGTAAAGAGAGTTTTAGTTACATAAGGGTCGCTAAATTCTTTAGACCATCGTTTAACAAATGCTAGAACGCCTCTAGCTTTATTGACTGTTACGTTAATGTGGCAGTTAAAACTGAGTTTGTAGTCCATAGTAACCCCAAGGTCAACAAAATCATACATTTGCTCAAGACTATAATTGTTAATTGTATAGGAAGCTGGCTGTGAAATTCCTCTCGAAAAACGCATGTATTTACATTTCTTTAGATTAAGCGGCATATAATTTAAATCGCACCAAGTAACTAGTGTATTTAGATCCGATTGAAGCTTATTGCTATTTTCGAATGATGCGAATCACATGAAAAGCTTTACGTCGTCGGCATACATTAACATTTTCGAAAATTCTATTACTGCAGAAATATCATTTATAAACAACAAGAACAGAATCGGGCCAAGATGGCTTCCTTGAGGAACTCCCGAGGAGACATAAATAACATCGGATTCACAATTTTTAAACACTACTTTTTGTATTCTGTCGCTAAGGTAAGAAGAGATCCAGCGATTGAGACCCGGCTGGAAACCCAACTGATCCAGTTTATGAATAAGTAAAGAGTGACACACCTTATCGAAAGCTTTGCTGAAATCAGTATAAATAACGTCGGTATGCAGATTTTTTATAAAGCCATTTGAGACATGATTTGTAAATTCAAGTAAGTTTGTAACGGTGGACTTTCCCTTACAGAACCCGTGTTGACAATCAGAAATCAAGGTAGAGATAGGATTCGTAAGCTGATAGGTAACAATAGCTTCAAACACTTTTGGGATGGCAGAAAGCTTTGCTATGCCACGATAGTTCTCTATAGAAGCCCTGCTTCCGCTTTTATGAAGCGGTATAAGAAACGACTCTTTCCATGCCTTTGGAAAAGCACCACACTTTAGTGACAGATTGAACAAATTGGTAAGGGGTTGGTAAATATTGTTAGCACACTTCTTCAAGAAGCATGTAGGAATCCTATCAGGACCGCATTTAAAAGATTCCTTCAAGGTTTTCAGATAAATAAGAACATCATTGGCGCATATAGTTGGACAATTAATTAAATTGTTCCCATGTAGCTCATAGGGATAATTTAGAAAGTCAGAATTAGTGACTGCAGAATAGTTAGAATTGAAAAATTGCGCAAAGAAATTTGCGATATCTTGATTATCGCTAGATAAAATGTCTTTATATTTCATGGCTGAGGGAAATCCCACAACTTTTCGTTTAGAATTTACGAAATCATAAAATGACTTCGGATTGCGAATAATGTCTCTTTTTGTTTTAGAGATATAGGCTTTATAGCACTTTTTATTCAAGTCGATGTACCTCTTACGTAGAACAGAATACAACAAGTAATGTTTGTTTAACCCCGATTTCTTAAATAATTTGAAAGAACGCGTTTTTCTATTTTTCAGCATCATAAGCTCTTTAGTAAACCAAGCTTGCGTTGGATGATCATATGTTAATTTACGTTTAGGAACAAACTTCTCAAATAAGTAGTAAATAGTTTGATTAAAATGTAAAAGAATCGATATCGCCACAAAGCTCAGGCCAAATTAATTTAGACAGTTCTCTATTTAAATTCTTATAGTTGGCTTTTGAGAAGTTAAAATCAAAGCTACTACTTGAGCAGCATTGTGTATATTGGCCATTAGCGGTAACATTTATTTGACTAAGGCAGAGATCAGAAATTCCATCCAAAAAGTCATTGAAGCCCAGTTTGGATGGATTTGGAATAATGTTTCCGTCAGATATGTTCCACGATATATGCGGTAGGTTGAAATCACCTAAAACAATCATCGAGTCCGAAGCTTTAGTCAATAAGTTAACAGTTTTGAGCAGAGAGACATGCTGCATGTAGATTGAAAGATCAGATGCTGGAGGGATGTAGCAAACAGATAAGTACATGTACACGTTCTCTAGCTGGATGCGGATGCATTTAAACTCAAGGGAATCCGTGTTAGGTACATTAACCTCCTCTGAAGGAATAGAGGAATGAACGGCAAGTAGAACACCACCCCCGACTTTGTTCAAGCGATCATGTCTATAAACTTAATATTCGTTACATAAAAACTCGGAATTGAAAACATGCGGTTTTAGCCAAGTTTCGGTAAAAGCAATTACGTTATAGTTACAATGGAAAGATTTCAAATACAGGTCATTTAATTTGGTATTTAAACCTCTGACATTTTGGTAGAAGATATTCACGGACTTAGTACTTAGTTTTTTGACTCAACATTATTACGAGTGATTTTAGCTACGTTTTGAACATTTCTATTCGGTCTGAACTCAAACTCCCGCACAAGAGCCCCGGGAGGCCAAAAAGAACTGTCCAAAAGAGAGTTAAAATCTTTTACGGATACATCAATTTTAAAAGAGGACATATTTCGTTGGTAAGCGAAATTAAATTTTCTAACGGTTAAGGTTTGATCTTTAACCTTTGAAGAAATATGGTACCTCAAATCATCTTCAGTAGTGTCTGGATGGAACCTAGACACAAAAATCGATTTTGAGGGCTTCCTAGTAGTTGGCTCGGACTCCATCGTTGGAGGTTCCAAAGTTTTTTTATTTGTTGACTTTGGGGGGGGCGTTTTTGGGAAATGGGAAGGTAAGTAAATTGTGTGTAAAAAACACTTTGCTAATTTGCTAAAGATTCTGAACAGCCTTACCCTCCGATTCTGTATTCATGATAAATAATCAGAAAAAATATTTCAAGCGTTTTGAAATCTGAGTCAGAAATAAAATGACTTTATTTGGCTTTGACACATAAATAAAAATAATTTTTGAGTTTTACTAAACATTAAATATTTTTTTCTTAACTATTTATGAAGCTTGATAATTTTTCAAGAACACAGTTATTTTTTTTTGCTGAGCTAATTATGTACATATACTTTTTATACGTTTTAAACATTGTTCTAGTTAAATCTATACTATAACCAGAAGGACCCGGCAGACGTTGTTCTGCCCAAATTTATGGAAAAATTCACACGATAAATAAAAAGTTTGGAATATATCGGTCCCTGGTCCACTTCCCGGAATAATGAAAAATAGATAACGGCCGATTCTCAGACGTACTAAATACGCTCACAAAATTCATGACAATCGTTCAAGCCGTTTTGGAGGAGTATGGGAACGAAAACTGTGGCACGAGAATTTTATATACATATATATAAGATAAATCGCTAGAAAAGTCGTACATCAAAAATTTCTTTGAAAAATGACTGGGGACTTGGGGAATGTTTAGGCACATCTAAAGAGTCAAATGGAGGGGAGATGACAAAATGTCAAAGTTAGACTATTTAAAAACGCCTTTACTTTAGTTGGTTGCCGTAGACATAACGGGATATAATATGGGAAAATAAATATTGTTCTGAACCTTTTCAGCCTGTAAATTATTTTCGCAATTGAGGGTAGCAGGAATTTATTAACTACTTATGTACATACTGAGCAAAGCTGGGTACCCTGCTAGTATGAAATGAATGAAAAAACTGACATACAAAATACTTAAGTGCTTTTTAGGTGTTTTTTTACATGTTTTGGATTTTCTTGAACAAATCTAGCTCTTTTTTTCTCGATTCTAGCTCCAAAATAAATTGCATCCTGGCAACACTGATCAGCACATCGTAGAGAAAGAATTATCCAGAAAGGAAAAGAAGTATGATAAGGAGGAAGTGAATGCTAATGTGGTAGTGTACGATTTACAAGCCGTCATGCAGATTCCTAAGGGCGATGACTCAGTTTTTTATTATAAATCAAAAATAAATGTATTTAATTTTACAATCTACGATCTAAAGAGTAACGAATGTGAATGTTTTGTTTGGGATGAATCCAATGGGCATAGAGGTGTTAACGAGTTGGGTTCGTGCGTTCTTCGGTTTTTGAATAAAAGAGCTTTGTCAGGTGATGAAGACTTCATCATTTATTCTGATAATTGTGCGGCACAGCAAACAAATAATTTCATGGTGGCCCTCTACCTCTACGCCACATCTCATCTCAACGTAAAAAGCATAACTCATAAGTACCGGATTAAAGGCCACACACAAAACGAAGGAGATTCCGCCCACTCTTTAATTGAACGTCAAGTGAAACGTCAACTGAAAGGTGGTCCAATGTACACGCCAGAGTCGTTCATATCTGCAATTCGTGGAGCCAAGAAAACTGGAAAGCCATTTAACGTTACGGAACTGTGCTTTGAAGACTTCTTTGATATGAAGGTTTTAGCAACTGAAATCGGACTCCAAAATATGGCACAGGTGAAAATTTCCACAGTGGTGGTTCTGCAAGTTCGGCGCGATTCACCAAACACCATTTTCTTCAAAACATCTTATAACGATGATGAATTTAAGGTAGCAAATAATATCATTAAAAAGAAAAACATGAAGGATATTACACTGACAAGAGCATTTTATTCAAAACCTCAGATCTGCTAGAATTGATACAGGAAAATCACTTTCCCAAGTATTATAGACTTTTTACGAGCAATTGTAATCCTTATTAATTAAATTTTTCGCGTTTATTTCTTAACTTATGATAATTCATGTTTGTTAATTTTTATGTTACAATAAAATGTGCAATGAATACACTGAAAAAAAATCTACAGTAAACGGCCGTCAAATTGATAGTAAACCCTGTCATTTTTCGTCCAACAGTGGGTAATATAAATTTTGAAAGTGAGCCCCTATCATTCTTCGAATATACTATCATATTGACATGAATTACTGTAAATTTTAAAGTGGACTCATATCATTATGCAAAAATCACATGGTTTTACTGCCAATTTTACAGTAAATACTGTAATATTTACAGTATTACCATCAATCGCTTGAAAGTGGTTTTGATATGTTACTTTCAATGTGCACTTTCAACTTTTTTATTTCAGTGTACAATAAATTTTATTCATATCCATGTTTTTTTTCTCTTATAATGTTTAGCAAGGCGAAAATACAATAGTCACACATCAGAATTTGCAATAGGTTTTGAGCTATAAATCTTTTTGTTATTTGTGTTGACTAGGCTAGGAGATTTAAAGGAAATACATACAAACAAACAATTTTTCTGAGTTTTCTAACTCAAATCCACAACTGATTTTATTCGCATCTGTCGGATATAGGAATAATCATGTTTATTTTACAAGTATGCTATTTCAAAATTCCTAATCATTTAGCAGAATTTATATTTATTAACTGGTATACGTACATGTAATTTAGAAGAGGCGTCCAAGAAGTAGGCATTTATTGATTACCACATCTGGCCATTATTAATATTTTATTTTCGACACCAGCTTAAAGCAACAAAAGCATTGTCCCTAGATTTATATATGTCATATATATTTTAAACGGATGATCTGAGATTTATCACTTATGTCAGCCACATTGCACATTGTGGACGTAAAACAGTTGTTTTAAACATATATTAAAAATCGATCGATAGCGGTGCGTTTAGTTTGGAACGGTAGGTGATTTATTTTTCTTTAATTAACCAAAATTTTAAATTATTATTTTTTGGTAGTTTATAGTATACCACTTAACTACCTGAGTTCAACTACAAAGTATAGGTTTCACGTTTTATATTTTATGATGTTCCGAATATAGTCAATATTTTGTTGTATAACGCGTCATTATGTAAAAATATATAACAGAATTAGAAATCAGCAAACTCCTTTGCACACTTTTCAGTGCTAGAAATTCGAAGCGCTTCTTCCTCATAGTCGTCAAAGTTACTTGTATCTCCAGGCCCTTTACATCGTGGAATAAAGGGTGCTTCAATTTTCTTTTGAAATATTGCAATCCAATCTGTTGATGCAAACCACTTCTGGTTTTTAATATCATTGACACCTGCTTTTAAGTTACCGTAACGCTTGGTCAAATCGACTTGTAGCAGATTTCGTAACAAGTCCTTTAAGTCCGAGCCAAAATGCGAAGGAAAGCGTACTTTTCCCGATACAATTTTTTCATATATTTGGATAGGTTGATCGGCGAAGAATGGGGGGTAGCCCGCTGCCATTTCATATACCAGAACACCAAGGGCCCACCAGTCGACAGCCTTGTTGTAGCCCTTGGACAATATAATTTCTGGAGCCAAATATTCTGGAGTACCGCATAGTGTCCATGTACGACCTTTGACGCGCTTAGCGAATCCAAAATCGGTGACTTTGAGATATCCTTGAGAGTCAATCAATAAGTTCTCCGGTTTAAGGTCCCGATATATCAAATCAAGGTAGTGGAGGTACTCGAAAGCAAGTACAATTTGTGCTGCATAAAAACGTGAATGGGGCTCTGAGAAACGACCAACTTTACGTAAATGAGAAAACATTTCTCCTCCTGGGACGTATTCCAATACCATGTACAAATTGGAGTTGTCTTTGAAATGATAACGAAGAGAAACCAGGAACGGAAATTGAATGGCCTGAAGTATACGTTTTTCGTTTAAGGTATGCTCTACCTGTTTAAGTTTAACAACCTTCTGTTTGTCAAGAATCTTCATGGCGTAATAGTCTTTTGTCGGTTTGTGCTGAACTATCATAACGCGACCAAAGGAACCAGTACCAAGAGTTTTAATACGTTCAAAATCTTCTAGACAAGCAGTATTCGTTGGATTGCGCCGCCATTTATCTTCAAATTCCTCTTTAGCTTGTTCAAGAAATTCTTTGACTGTTTCGGCAGCATCCACCTTCTTATTGGAAGTAGAAGCGTTATTACCCATTTCAATAATATACCAGATGAAACAACTATTGAACTCGTAATGGAATATCAAACTATGGGTAGCCTTAAAAATGTATGACCTCGACGCTAGTTTAATAAAGGAAACCTTGGCATCAGTGTCGCAATCTTTCTGATTTTATAGCACACTTTTAGCTTATAATATCCTTTTAATAGCTCAGTTTCCTTTCCAGCAGAATTTCAGTACATCTATAAATAAAGTAAAAACATTTTAATGTAATTTTTTTTTTAAATCTATAAAGATGTATTAGTATTTGTTTATGTATTAAACTAAAATATATTTATTTTCTGTGCGCTTACAAATTTCGTTTACTTATGAGAGTTGTTAGATCCTTATCATTTCAGGATGAAGCATAGTCCTCTAAAAATCTAAACTAAAAGCTCGGCTGGCCTATTTTTCGGCCCTCTATAAGTTGGCAAATTTTAGCCATATGTATAGTAGAATATGAAAACTAAATCATTTCTCCTAATCATCTAAGAGTGTCGTGCTATCGGCCATTCACTACAAATAATGAAGAACAAATGCAATGCACTTCAAAAAATAATTAACAAGTTTCTATAACAATCAAGAGAATTTAGATGTTAATTTCTGTCTAGTTAAGTCCTTATATCTATCTACCTATCTATTTATGTACTTATCTATCTACTAATATCTATTTACTGTTATAAACTTTCAATATTGTAACCTTCTTCGTAGTCATATTTATTAGCATTAAGTATCAAGTTGAAAGAGTTCCTACTTCTTATATGTCTTTACCGACTAGCACTTGAAAATAATTTTTGTTAAATTGTTGTGCTAGGTTCAATTGCCAAATAAATACAAATACAAATGCACTACTTTCTAAGAAAATCGACTTTTAAGTCAGTTTTTGCCCTCCATAAGTCGGGTATGATAATCAGATGTTTGCTACTGTCTTATTGTTAGCCGGAGTGTTTTATTTGTGTAGCATTTCCAATATGTATCGTTTATTGCAGTTTAGTTCTTGTGCTAGACCTTCTCCTGCATCGAAGTTAGGTGAGCGCTAGCTAGCTGCACAGTGGGACATGAGTGCAGTTTTTGAAATTTATTATGATGACGTTCTTTATAATCAGATTTTTGATGGGACAGTCTCGTTTTACGTTTTGCTTTAGTTGTTCCCACGTATAGACTTTCACAAGCTTTGGGCGCTATTCCATTACAAGGTGTTTTATACACAAAGTTACTGGTTTTTATTTTTTGGAATGATTGATTTCGTTGAATATGGTTTTTAATGTGCTGACAGGTTTCTGAGCATTTTTTACTTTTTCTCTATTATAACAATCCGATTTTGCTAGCTAATGTACATATGACACCGTCTTAAACATTTTCTTTGTTTTCTGAACTTTGGTGTTGTATTAAAGGACGCCTTAGTATATTTTTTATAGTAGAATCCCGAAAACCGTTGTCTTTAAGTAATAAGCTAATTTCGTTTTTAATTTCTTGGTGGCAAATTTCTTCCGAAACGGTGGGGTACAATGAAGCCATACGCAATAACGCCATATGGCTTTACTTCTCAAACCAAATGGAAATAAGGCCATATGGCGATATTTCCAATTCGGTTAAATCGCAAAGCGAAATAAAGCCATACCGAAAATTCTCTCAAATAAGTAATAAAGCCATAATATGGAATTACGGAGGTAAAACTTAAAATAAATGGCAAGCAAGGCGGTATCGCGCCGGGCCGCAACGCACCCAAAAAGCGAATTAATGTCAGTGACATTAAGACGCATGACCAAAAACGAATTAAAGTCAGTGCCGTTAATTCGTATAATATTTTGAATTTAGTTCGCTTTGGACATGCGAATTAATGTCATTGAGGCATTTGGGTTTGAGATTCGACGAATTAGTGCCACAGGCGAAAATTTGACTCAGGTCAGATCCCCAATTCGGGGCGTGATTCATGAAAAAAAACTGGTATAATTAAGAAGTGAGTGCCTCTCGATTACACATGCCCAAAGAGGTTCATTCATTGTTAATTAGTGGCAAAAAAATGACGTCGAAACTGGAAAACCGGACGAAATTTCCAAAAATTTCAACTTCTGGCTTAAAAAACATATCATACTTTTTTCAAATGAATAAAACACTATATATATTTCGAAAGTGCCAACAATTCCCTACCCAAAACCGTTGAGAATTTTGAAATCGGTTGAAAATTGGTTTTTAAATGAATTTTTTTTTAAGTAGAAACTGAAAAAACGGTTTTTTAACAAAAAAAAAAAAAAAATTTGAGTATAGCGGATTTTTCAAATACGGTTTGTTGTTACAGTTGACTAGATATACAATCTTAGCTAGGTCGCTTGATGAGTGTTTTTACGTTTTTTTTTTTGCAGCACTGTGTAATTTAACTGATGCGTTTTCCCTATGAAGGAGATTTTCTTAAGCTCTATTCAACTGTTTACTCCTTGTATTCTCATTAGTCAAGTTCAAGCCGCCTATCAACTTGATCATCACCCACAAAATATAAGTATCTGCATCTTGCACGGTAATAAGCCGATTAGATGATATACTCGTAAATCTTACATAAGCATAATTATTCGTATTGGTATACTACCCCAAGTATACAAACGCCTATTTTTTAACAGGCATGTAAGCAACAATCCAATCAAATATGTATACATTCCACATGGCAATACAATGTTTAAACTATATTCCAAAAAACATATTTTGCAATCAATGCATATTTCACCGTATTTTGCAACAAATGCTTTTTTATGAGCATGTTTCGTAAAAAATGTATACATATCTCGTATTTATTGATGTGTAAGCATCTTTGCTCACGGTAAGAGGGAATACTGAATGTAAAATGTTGATGTGAACTGTAGAGTATGGATGGATATGGGTACACGTACTTATGTATATGGACGATGGTATGAGGCACATTTTTATAATGTAAGATGTGGGCTGTGAATGTGATTGGTGAATTGCGAATTGTGACTTCTAAGGTATGGGTGGGTATGGTATTTAATGCATGTGGGAGATACATGTACATTAGTAAGATGTGTATTGTGAATGTGAATGCAAACTGTGAATTGTGAATGGTAAGGTATGGATTGTGAATATGTTTTATGTGGAATGTCCATAAGATGTAAGTTTTAAGTAAAATTTCATGGAAATAAGAAATTATGAATCAACTATTTGTTGTTTAAAATTATAATTGATGTCCTAACAATAAGCCCATTCTTTTACTTACACGGGGTGCCCCTGGAAATGGGGGTGTTAGATTTTTGATTATGCTGCATAACTTGAAAACTTGAATTCCTTTTCACAAAATAAAAACTGGTATATTTAAGTAGTGAATTCCTCTCGTTGACAAATGCCCAATGAGGTTCTTTCATTGTTAATTAGTGGCATAAAAATGACGTCGAAACCGGAAAACCGGATGAAAAATTTCAACTTCTGGCTTAAAAAATATATATATCATATTTTTTTTCAATGTTCACATTGCAAAAACGATAGGATTAAAGAGGACTTCATTTTCTGCGTCAAATGTCAAAACGCGTTCCATGAATCTTGTGCCTACACTGTCTCAGACTCCTCTCTGCAAGTATGGAAATGTCTTAAATGCTTAGAATCGGCTTCATCGCCATCAACCAAAAGTTCTTCAAGCCGCAGTTATAGTTTGACAAATCGTGCAGTCGAACTTGAGCTTCAACGTTTGGAGGAAGAGAAACAGATGGCCATAGCGCGGGACAAAGATTTTCTTGATAGAAAATATAAAATTCTTGAAATGCATAACTTCAACATGCCACATCGGCGTCAAGAAAATTCAGATAGTCGCAGTTCTGTAAGATCAATGTATTTCGATACCATAACAAGCAATGTCGCAAGACATTCAAAAAACTTGTCATTGTACCCTAATGTATTCATTACCAGAATAGTCTGGGACGCTGCCGCTAAGGTTTACGGAGTGTCACTTAACAGTCTACTACTGAAAGGGCCCGACATGCTGGAATCGCTTCCAGGTATATTACATCGATTCAGACAGAAGTCTGTAGCTGTGTGTGGTGACATTGCCGAAATGTTTCACCAGATCTTTATTCGACCTGATGATCAATACGCTCAATGTTTCCTATGGCGAGATTGCAAAACCGACATCGGACCGTAAATCTACACAATGAATGTTATGATTTTCGGTGCGACTTGTGCTCCGAACATTTCTCAATATATTAAAAATCTTAATGCATTAAGTTTCGAAAAGGAATTTCCACAAGCAGCTAATACTATACATAATCAAGGCGGCTTCTACATGCGTAATTGGACATCGAATGCAGACAAGGTTCTGCAAGAGCTCAATACCGAAACACAGGCCACTAGTAAAAGCCTAATACTTGGCAGCGCTGAGGCTATGGAGAAAGTGTTGGGAATATTTTGGATTCCAAGTGATGACAAGTGTACTTTCAAAATATCAGCGATGAAATTAGAGAGTGCAATGCAGGAAATTTGGCGCAGCGCTATTTCCTGGGACGAAACGATTTTGCCGGAGCAGTTTTCAAAATGGATTAAGTGGGTAAAAATGCTTCCGGACTTAGAAAATATTCGTATAAGTCGCTGTTATCTTAAAAGTTTCGCTAACTACAACTCGCTCGATGTACAACTGCATACTTTTGTAGACGCTAGCGAAAATGGATACGCTTGTTTCATATTTCAGAATTACAGACGGTAAGGATATCGTGTGTTCATTAATTGGGTCCAAAACTAAAGTGGCACCTTTAAAGCTGACATCCATTCCTTGCTTGGAGCTCATGGCCGCGCTTATCGGAGCTAGGCTATCAAAATATATTGTTCAAAACCACGAATTGTTTTTGTGGAGATAAAGTTGAGCGCGCTCACAGCAGTGTTCAGTGCGATAAGTGCAAAAAAGTCTTTCACTTGCAGTGTGTTGTTGGCACTTTGGCTGCCAATTTGAATTTTTTTAAAAACTCTGACGAGTTATATATCTGTGGTGATTGTGCTGTCACTCTCCGTGATGATTGTTCAGATAATGTGGTCGCTCTTCAACAACATCAACAACAGTATGATCCGCAAATTAATAGTGCAACTGTTAACGACCAACATCAAGTGTTAACATCTATTCTCACCGAATTAAGAATTATGCGAGCAGAGCAAGCAAGTGCACTTGCCTGTATTCACGCTCTGCAAGCAGACAAAAACCTGTTGTTAGGCGAAGTGGAACTTGTGCGCTCTGAGCTTATCAATTTACATAAGCTCTATGATGAAGGGGTTGCTGGTGCACTTGCTTCGTTCAAATCCGAGGTCATTGCGCTGCGTCGTAGTGATAACAAAAAAATGCAAGTAAAGGTAGAGCTAAGCATAACAAGCAAATTATACCTGCTGTCCAGCCTAAATCGGTTAAGGCAGCCGATGCCGGCAATGAGATAATCAATAATAAAAATATAAGTCCGAATGTTTCTGATAACGATCCAAATGTCGAGTTGAGTAACAACAATGCGAATTGTATTGAAGTAATTGGCGACAAAATCTCGGTTGCAAAAAGTGTTGTTAGCACTATTGACAGTGATACTGCCGCTAACATAAATACGCCAGCTCTGCTGTGGTTAAAAGTGTTACCTCAACCCTTTCTTTAACTGCGGTTACCTCTGAGCTCGCAGTCGCGCCGTCTGACAACATCACATATGCTAGTAGTATGAATGCTGCGGTTAATCAAGTTGTTGCTGGTACCTCTGCGCATTACAGTAACACCAACCCTGTGCGACAAATAAACGATATTACTAATGCTAATGGTGGAAGAGGAATAAGGGGCGTTTATGGCCGCAATGTAAATGCTGAGCTCGAAGTTGTTGTGAAGAAGAAATGGCTGCACGTTTCCTCCTTCAAACCTACAGTTTCTGAATTGAATGTTATCGATTAAGTTTCAAAGTATGCCGGTGTTGACCGTAGCCATTTATCCTGCCATAAGTTGATAAAAACTGGTGTTCCGCTGGACAGTCTTGACAGCGTAAACTTCAAGCTTGGAGTAACGACGGCCTTTTACGACAAAATTTAAAATCCAAATGTGCGGTCGGCTGATATCATTGTTCGGCCCTTTCGTTTCTTTCAAGGAAAGATCAGCGACATCTAGTGCAAATCAATTTAATCCTGATCATCATAATGTAAATGACTCTTCTCTCAAAATATACTTCCAAAATATGGGAGGTATGCGCACTAAATCTAAAGAAATTCTTTTAGCAACGTCCCGCATGGACTATGATGTTCTTGTCCTCGTAGAAACCTGGCTAAATAGCGACTTTTTCGATGAAGACTTTTTTAATCCTTGTCTTTTTCATACCTTTCGGAAAGACAGGGATTCTGAGAAGACTGGGCACCGGAGGGGTGGTGGAGTTCTTATCGCCATAAAAAGAAATCTTCGCTATTCGGCTTATCAACTTTTACATAATGACTCGTTAATGGGTCAGATTTGTGTTCGCATATTTCACATTCACACATTCATTTGTGTTTCATATATTCCGCCAAATAGTTCGGACAGCTTTTATAACTCTCACATCGAAAACATTGTAAATATTTGCGAAAATAACCGCGATTCTCATTTTTGTATTCTCGGGGATTTTAACCTACCCGATTTCGTCTGGTTAGATCTTCAGAATGATGGGGTTATGTTTCCTGCTAATGTTACGCGTTCTCTTTATATAAATTTTATAATGCCTTTAATGTATTTGCTAAGCTTTTAGATCTGGTTTTTGTGGATGAGAATTTGATTTTTAGCCTCTCTGAAAGCCTCTTTCCGTTGTGGCAGCCATCATGTTCCGCTCGTCATCAACTTAATTAGTATTGATACCATCCCGATATGTTCTGACTTAAATAATTTTTCTTTTAATTTTCGGTCATCTGACTTTGGTGTACTAAATAGTACTTTTTCTGATATATCATGGGAAAATATTCTGCAGTCCAATGACGTTAGTTTCTGTTTCGAGACTTTCTTGAGGACGTTGGCTGAGGTTTTTTGTGATAAGGTGCCTCGCCGGGCCCCTAAAATACATAAATTACCCTGGTGCAATACTACTCTTAAAAAGTTGAAAAACAGACGCAATAAATATGGAAAACTGTATAAGGCCGATTCTTCGAATACTGCTCTTAGGGATCGGTACTTAAATATTGTGAAGGAGTTCAATGATCTTGATAATTTATTATATAATCAGTATATGAGGAAGTTAGAAGTGGAGTTGAAGGAAGATCCTAAGGCATTTTGGAATTTTATTCGGTCCAAGCGTGGTTCTTCCAACATACCTATATGCATGAAGTACAATGACAAATGCTCTCAGTCTCTAAATGACACTCAAGAATTTTTTGCGGAATTTTTCAAATCTAATTTCGAAGATGAAGTTACTTTTCAAAATAGTCCTCACTCTGGCTCATACCTATTTGAACGCATTGATTTCGGCTCACTCTCACTATCTGTGGATGACGTTAGTAAAACTATGTGCTCGTTAAAGCCCTCGCTAAAATGTGACCCTGATGGACTATATGCTTTTGTTCTGAAGCACTGTAGTTCAACTCTTTGCATTCCTCTTTGCTATATATTTAATCTATCTCTATCTTCGGGCTTATTTATTGACAGGTGTAAAACAGCGTTGATCACGCCAATCTTTAAGACTGTAAATAAAAATGATGTCTCAAATTACAGACCTATTGCTAAGCTTTCAGTTTGCTCTAAGCTCTTTGAAAGTATTATTAAAGAAAAAATTTTCTTTGTTGTTAAGAGCGTTATAGAACCGCGCCAACATGGGTTTGTTTCTGGTCGTTCTACAGTCACTAACTTCACATCTTTCTTGGAATTTTGCTTATCAGCTTTTAAAGTCGGTTCCCAGCTGGATACAATATACACTGACTTCTCTAAGGCATTTGACAAAGTGTCTCGTCAGATTCTGCTGATGAAATTGGAGTTAATTGGTTTCCACTCGGTGTTCTTAAGTTGGTTGAGGTCCTATCTGTCTAATATATCCCTCTGTGTTGAAATTGAAAACTGTAAGTCGCATACTTTTGTGGCAAATTTTGGGGTTCCCCAGGGTAGTATCCTTGGGCCGCTGTTGTTCGTTCTATTTATCAATGGCATCGGTGCTTGCTTCCAGTTTTCCAACTTTCTTCTTTTTGCTGGTGACCTGAAGATCTTTCGTAGGATTGATAGTCCATCAGACGTTTTACTTCTGCAATCTGACTTGGATAACCTGGTGTAACACTAATAAGCTCTTTCTGAACGTTAAAAAATGTTTTCACGTGTCTTTCTCGAAGTCCAGTAATAATTTTGTTTCACACTTCTATTTAGCAGGCAGTTGATTAATGGCAGTCAACGATTTTGTTGATCTAGGTGTTGTCTTTGACACTAATTTTTCTAATCATATCTGCTACGTCCTCCCGAAAGCTTATAGAAATCTTGCATTCTTACGCCGATATGCTAAGGACTTTAAAGACCCCTATACCAGGAAAGCTTTATATATATCGCTGGTTCGCTCTAAGCTTGAGTCCATGTGTGGAACCCAATCTACAGCTGTCACGCAGCTAGAATTGAAAGGGTTCAAAGAAAATTTATTCGGTCTTGGTCCACTTAATTTTGATTATCCGTTGCCTTCCTATGTGTCTCGCTGCACATTAATTAACCTTCAGTCCCTTCATTCCAGGAGAGCTCTGCACCTGCTTATGTTCGTGTATGATCTCGTTGTTGGTTCGGTAAATTGCCCGGACCTCCTCGAGAAAATCACTTTCAATGTGCCTAATAGGTCACTTCGGTTTTCCCCTCCTTTCTACTTGAGCTATATCAGGGTAAAATACGCCCTCTTCGATCCAATATTCCGCTCTCTAGTGGAATTCAATAAACTTTCGAATTCAATAAATCTCAAATTCTTTTGCATTTAGATATTTAGTACAAACCTAGTTTTATATACTTATGTATTAGTTTTATTAGTTATTTTTTAAAATCTAGCCTTAGTAATCTCTGTATCTAGTCTGTAAGATTTATAATCATAGACTGAATAAACATGAATTGAATTGAATTCCATTAAAAATTACCCGAAAGGTCTATTGGTCAGATTCTAAGACGATATTGAGCTGGCTACATTCTGATCATCGCAAATACAGCCAGTTCGTAGGATTTCGTGTGAGTGAAATTCTAGATTTAACTGATCAAAATGAGAGGACGACGAATCTTAATGTCGATGAAGCCACGAAGTGGGTGCGTAAGATAGATCTACAAAACGATAGCCGCTGGTTTAATGGCTCACAATTTTTATACATGTCTGACGATAAATGGCCGCCTAACATACATACAATCACAGATACGACGGAAATGAAGCGCCACCTATTGCATACAGCTACAGAATCAGAAGTAATCAAATTAGACCGTTTCTCCAAGTGGAATCGAGTCGTGCGCGCTACAGGGTTTGCGCTACGTTTCATCGGTAATATGAAATCTAAGCTACGCGGACGAAAACTACAGTACGGAGAACTAATTCAAGAGGAGATTAAAGCAGTGGAAAATGTCTTATACCGACAAGCGCAGAGGAGCGCCTTTGCTGAGGAAATTGAAAGGTTGAAAAGAAATAAGCTGTTACCTAAAGCGAGCCCATTATATAAGAAGTCTCCGTTTTTAGATGACAATAATATTTTGCGTGTGGATGGTCCCGTAGACATGACATTTATTGCAGTTATCGAAAATGCCGATAATTCTTCCAAAAGAAAATCCGGTAACTACGTTAATACTAATGCATTACCATAATCTATATCACCATTTAAAAAATGAAACCGTGGCAAATGAAGTTCGCCAAATTTACTATATACCGCGCCTACGCTACGTTTATAAGAAACATGTTCGAAATTGTCAGTTGCCGAAGTGGGTCGTGATGAGCTCGTCCGTACCTTCACTTCTTCGTACACAAAATGGAATTTCAATCCGCCTCTTGCTCCACATATGGGAGGCGCCTGGGAACGTTTAGTGCGCTCCATAAAAACTGTCCTATATAAAATAACGCCAACTCGCACACCAAATGAAGAGCTTTTGAGAAGTATGCTGGCTGAAATCGAAAATATTGTTAATTCAAGGCCCTTAACGTACGTCGCTCTTGACGATAGCAATGCTGAAGCTATCACACCCAATCACCTTTTGCTGGGAAGTTCCAACGGTCTGAAACCATATGCATTGTTTGACGACAGCACAACTGTGCTAAGAAGCAGTTGGCTTGAATCGCAACGATATTCAGACAATATTGGAAACGCTGGTTGACAGAATATTTACCGTCATTAACGTGTAGAACAAAATGGCATGAGAAGGTGAGACCATTATGCGTCGTGGATCTCGTCGTGGTGGTTGACTCTCCATGCCCTCGCAACGTCTGGCCACGAGGCAAAGTACTCCAAACGAGGTTAGCAAAGGATGGGCAGGTACGTAGTGCAAAAATCATGACCAATAGTGGCATCTTAGATCGGCCGGTTTCAAAGATTACTGTTTTAGACGTGGCTCGAGACCCGGAGTAAGGCGACGAAAGAACTTCTTGCCGTACTGGGGGTTGGAATGTTATCGCCACTATCTCAAATCTATTCTTCTTCTTTAAATTGCCATCTAACCGCCTAAGCGATTTTGACCGTCCAACATAGCTCGCCAGTCATTTCTTCTTTGCGCCAACTGGCGCCAATTGGAGACCCCACTAGATCGCAGGTCGGTCTCCACTTGGTCCTTCCATCGGATTGGTGGTCTTCCTCTTCCTCTGCTTCCACCGGCGGGTGCCGATAAGTATACCTTCTGGGCTGGAGTGTCTTCGTTCATTCGCACGACGTGGCCAAGCCAGCGAAGCCGCTGTGTTTTAATGCGCTGTACTATGTCGACGTCTCGCCGTCGCCAACGCGTAGAGGCTCATAAATCTTTCGCAGAACTTTTCCCTCGAATACTCCCAATGCAGCCTCGTCAGATGTTGTTAGTGTCCACGCCTCTGCACCATATAGCAGTACGGGAGCGATGAGTGATTTGTAGTGTGATTTTCGAGCGTCGAGAGAGGACTTTACTTTTCAATTTCCTACTCAGTCCAAAGTAGCATTTATTTGCAAGAGCAATTCTTCGTTGGAATCTAAAATCTATTACTTGCTAGAATTAATCAATCTGTGGCGAACATCGTACTCTTTAATGTGTTTAGTATTCACAGTCTGAACAAAGCATAATAATATTTAGTATTACGCACCGAATGTAACACGAGCAATGTATCGATTTTAAGTTATACAAATATCGTCAGCGCTAACTTTTGTAATAATTAATTCAATCAGATTTCTTAAGTAGACCACGCGGCCATGATAAAGTTTTTGTTAAATAAATAGTTTAGTTATATTAAACTCGTCTTTTATTGTGGTAAACGATGCTACAAACTGGTGACCCCGACGGTTCTAAGGCTCCGAGCACTGGACAGCCCGCTTTACCAACAGCAACTGGCGGACACGTGGAACACCCAATAGTTAACAAGGTATCTGTGAAGGTACCCCCATTTTGGCCGGAACAGCCGGAAATATAGTTCGCCCAGGTACACTTCCCGCTTCAACACAGTTGTGGCCGCAGTTGAATCGAATGTTTTAGCGCAAATTTCAGACGCCATTTTGAACCCACCTGCTAGCGGAAAATACGCTAACCTAAAAAAATGTATAAAAGATCGAAAGATTTTGCTTAAGTGAGCAGAAAAAGGCTCAAAAGCTACTATCTGAAGTTGATTTAGGCGACAAACGACCAACAGAGCTGCTAAATGAATTAAGCGCTTTGGCAAAAAAACAAAGTTACAACAGAATTTTTAAAGTCACTTTGGCTGCAGCGACTACCACCGCAGGCACGAGCAATAGGTACTGCAAGCATCAGACGCACAACTGCCGGAGTAAGCTAAACTGGCCGACAAAATTCTTGAAGTCGGTGATTTTCAGCACATATCAGCAATCTCTACACCAAAAGCAGCTGTGAGTGAATTAACAGACATCAGCCAACGAATTGAACGGATCGATAAGCAAGTAAGTAAATTTATTCAAAATGGCGAGTATAGACAAACCAAACGATCGCGATCAAGTTCTAAAAGTCGCCGTAGACGATCACCAACTCCGAAACGTGACAACGGCGACTACTGTTGGTATCACGAAAGGCACGAGGAAAACGCCCGAAACGCCAAAAAAGTCTTCAAAAAACTAACCCCATATTCTGATCATGCGAGCAGGTTGGAAGAAAATACTCCTTGTATAGCTCGCCTTTTAGTCAGAGACAATATTTCGAAAATCAATTTTTTAGTAGGCACAGGTGCTGACGTATCTGTTCTTCCAGCGCGCTACGCAACATCAAATATAGTCAATAAGGCTCCTAAGCTTTTCGCAGCTAACGCTTCCCGTATACGTACGTACGGCGAGAAAAGAATTAAAATTTCTTTGGTCTACGGCGCGAATTCCCCTGGACGTTCGTGCTGGCCCATGTCAACTCACCTATACTAGGATCCGATTTTTTAAAACATTATGACCTTCTGGTTGACATTAGAAAGGGGGTGTTGCTGAATAGAAAAACCCTGCTTCAATCGAAAGGCGTTACGACTCAAGCAGATATTAAACAAATTTTCACTTACAATGTGCACGAAAATTTCGGCAAGCTACTACAGGAGTACAAAGACCTGCTAACCATAAATGCAAATAAAGGGCCAACTGACTGTAAAGTCACGCATCATATTACGACAACAGGACCTCCCGATTTCGAACGCCCACGAAGGCTGTCAGGGGAGAAATTGTAAGCGGCAAAGAGGGAGTTCGACTACCTCATGGAGAAAGGCATTTGCAGGCCGTCGAAAAGTAACTGGGCCAGCCCACTGCTCCTTGTAAAAAAATCGAATGGCGTGTGGAGGCCCTGCTGTGACTACCGCTCTTTAAATGCGATAACGGTGCCAGATAGGTACCCGATACCGTATATGCATGATGTGACTAGTATTTTGCACGGTAAAACGATTTTCTCCGCCATCGATCTTCAAAGAGCGTACCACCAAATTCCGATAGAACCGAACGACATACACAAAACGGCTATTTCAACGACATTCGGTCTTTTTGAGTTCGCGTTTATGACATTCGGCTTAAGAAACGCTGCTCAAACCTTTCAGCGCCACATCCATAGCGTGCTTAAAGCCTCGATTTCACCTTTTCGTACATCGACGATATCCTGGTAGCTTCCAGCTCAGACGAAGAGCATGAGATGCACTTGCGAGCCGTCTTCGAACGCTTGCGTGAAAACAACTTAACGATTAATGTGGCTAAATGCCAGTTTGGCAGAAGGGAGTTGACTTTCTTGGGACATGCAATCAGTGCACTAGGTATTAAGCCACCTCCCGAAAAGGTTGAAATCATACGCAAATTCCAGCTACCAGCTATAGCGAAAGACCTAAAGAAGTTCTTAGGCATGGTCAACTTTTAGAGAGCATTTATTCCTAATGCGACACAAAATCAACAAATTTTGCAGCAATTAATACAGGGTAATCGAAAAAATGACAAAACGCCTATAAATTGGTCCCCCGAATTAACAGCTGCTTCCGACGCGTGTAAAGAAGAGCTAGCCAACGCTACCTTATTAAATTATATGGCACCAGCTGCGCAGTTGACGCTTAGCGTCGACGCCTCCGCCGAAGCTGTAGGTGCCGTATTACATCAAATCATCGAAAGCCAGGTACAGCCATTGGGTTTTTATTCGAAAAAGCTCACAACAGCGCAAATGAAGTATAGCGCCTACGATAGAGAGCTGACCGCCATATATCAGGGAGTACAACATTTCAAATACGTTTTGAAAGGCAGAGAGTTTGTGATATTCACTGACCACAAACCTTTAATATTCGCCTTTCAGCAGAAGAGCGAGAAAGCTTCGCCAAGGAGAGCACGACAGCTGGATTTCATCAGTCAATTTTCAACTGATATACGACATGTGCACGGCCGCGATAACAACATAGCTGACATGCTATCACGCATCAACGAAATACAAAAAAACGCCATCGATTTCGAACAGCTGGCGACAGAACAAGAGAACGACGCTGAACTTAATGCTTTGCTGAATTCAGGTGAGAATAAATCAATTATTTTGAAGAAAGTTTGTATTCCGGATTCTCTGCGATCTATCTAAAGACAAGGCACGACCTTTCGTACCCAAATGTTTTCGTAATGAGGTACTAATAAAATTGCATAATCTTTCACCGGGGGGGTATCAGAGCAACGCGTAAGTTAATTGCAGAGCACTACGTATGGACTGGCATGCACACAGATGTTGCGAAGTTCGTTCGTGGATGCATGACATGCCAAAAAGCGAAAACACAGAGGCACACAAAAGCACCGCTGGGTAATTACGCCAAGTGCGATGGGCGATTTCAACATATTAATATAGATATTGTGGGGCCATTACCTACATCCAATGGTTTCCGCTATTGCTTGACGTGCATAGACCGATTTTCACGATGGCCTGCGGCCATACCACTCACCGACATAACGGCAGAAAGCGTAACGAACGGTCTTATTGGTGGGTGGATAGCATTGTATGGTGTACCACAGAAAATCACTACAGATTTAGGACGACAATTCGAGTCCGGCGTTTTTCGAGAGTTGACACGTTTATTGGGCGTTCAACATTTACGCACAACGCCCTATCATCCACAGGCCAACGGCATAATCGAGCGTTGGCACCGTCCTTTAAAAGCTGCTATTAAGTGTTGTGACAAGAAAAATTGGAGCCTCGTTTTACCGCTCATTCTCCTCGGGATGAGAACTACGGCGAAAGCTGATATTGGGGCAAGTCCAGCCGAAATGATGTATGGTTGCACCTTGCAGATACTAGGAGAGTTTATACAACCTAAAAACCTACATAGCAGTGAAACTGCGTTTTTGCAGTTATTACGTAAGGTAATGGGAGAGCTTCCTATGACTAAAGCATCACGCCATTGCAAAGATAGTTCGTACGTGCAACCAGCATTACATGAGTGCAAATTTGTATTCATCCGCGTTGATAGAGTACGATCTCCGCTAGAACCCGCATATGAGGACCCGTACGAAGTTATTGCCAAAAACGACAAATATTTCACGGTGAAAATTTAACAACGTAGTTCAAAAATCTCCATCGATCGGCTAAAGGCTGCATATTTTTACGATGATTGTTCAACCACTCGAAGCACAACAAAAACTGCCACGAGCAATAACGAAACGCAAAGGGAGTGTAACGAGAAGGAACAAACAGAGCGAACTACGTCCCCGGCCGACGAGTAAGGCTTCCGGTTCGTTATCGTTAACTTCGTTACTAGCAGGGGAGTATTGTGGCGAACATCGTACTCTTTAATGTGTTTAGTATTGACAGTCTGAACAAAGCATAATAATATTTAGTATTACCCGCTGAATGTAACACGAGCAATGTATCGATTTTAAGTTATACAAATATCGTCAGCGCTAACTTTTGTAATAATTAAACGGTAAACGATGCTACAAATCTCTTATCGATAAACTATAATGACATGTAAATGACAGATCGTAGAATGACTTCTATAAATGCGCCAAATCTCTCTTTTCGTTTTTCTACTTTAATAAGCTCGAATGCTCAAAGCGCAGCTCAAAAGCAAATTATATAGAAATCATCTTACGTCTTGGTTTTCATACCTTAAAGTATGTATAATTTCACTTTCACATATATATTATACTCAGAAACAGAATTCACTGTATCTTATTCCCGAAACTGGAATTATAACAAAAGCATTGCAAAATCAAACGCATATATTTCGAATAAAGCATATATCTACATTTAGCTATCGCCGTTTTCGTTCAAGATTCTAGGAAAATCAGGACGCTATCGTTCCGTTGTGAAACTGTCGCAACAATAACTATTGATTAACATTTTTATAAATATATTGTGATAATTTTTCTATTGAATTTCTAGATAACATAGGGTATCTTGCCTATCTTCATCCTCCAGTAATCGTAATAATCAATTATACACACCTATCATGCATTTCTATTTGGATCGAAATTTTCTGCGTTTGACAACTTTGGTATCATGCGTTCTGTTTCCGTTCAGTTCAACTTCGAAACTTACAATTCTGCCTATCATGCACTTCGAGCGTAGCTCCGTTTTTCTCAGTTGCAATTTTGTTGACCCATAGCTGCTTGTTTTTCATTTTGCAAACAATATTAGATTAATTTCCGTTTTTTTTTGTTAAAACTCTTAAAATATAAGTAAAACTCGTATATAAAAGTTGTAAAACGCTCGCTATATTTTGTTTTTGTGCTCTAATGAGGTTTTTTGATAAGTTTGCATGATAATTGTTTGCGACCGGTGCCGAGTGCTAAGTGCGAGTAATACAATGAGGATACGGGGTTACGGCCCTAACCCGAAGGCCAGCTCGTAACAATCTTTTCACTGAATCAAAATATTTAGGTAATACTTTACATCCAACGCCAATTAATAACATATACAAAAAAATACGAGAGGGATCAAAAGACGAGTGTTGACCTCGGTATCAACAATCCGAAGAGGAAAAATAAATATTTTCCTTTAGTGAAAAGTTATTAGCTTAAAACCAAAAATTTACCCAGATTCGATTTCAAATAGGACACCAGGTCCGCGGTATTTATGTGCACAAACCGTTTCTGCGTAGGCGGCCTTTGACCGCGCTTATAACAAATTATCCTTACCCAGCCCAACACCGTATACGCCATCCCCAGTATTTCTACGCAGAATGTTCTTTTGCAGTCTTCGGAACTTCTTATATCTGTGACTGTAGTACTACTACTTTTGATATTAGTTTCTGTCCCCACTTTTAAGTTATATGGTATCCTAAGCGGTATCGAATATTGGTCACAAGTTAAAAAATGTATCGCGATGGATACCAGTTGCTCTTTGGAGACGCTATCCAGCCACGTTGTATCCAGTGGCTCACTCGTTCTGTAGATTTTTATCAGGAATTTTCCGTCTGATAAGTTGGATGTATGACTTTCAGGGTCTCTGCTCGGGTGCCAATTGTAACGAAGCTTTTCCCTGCCCCTATGCTTCTTATTCTAGTGCTGGGGTATACTTGCCGTGTCCAGGGTCCTTGTACAATAGATTTAGACTTTGGCCCTTTTGCAAGTCGTATTCTTAACTTTATTGGATTCTGCTTAACTTAATTACAACTATAATTCATAAATTTCAACTAATTCTGTAACTTCTGCTCTTGATACCTTGAACGGGCCTCTTGGCTCGGTAACGGCTCGCCGTGTCCCGTTATTCCTCTGGTTAGCGACGGTCTGTGCTGCTGGCGTTGCTCCGCGTTACTTGCGGTGACGTTCCTCTGTGAGCGCTTGGTCGCGCCTGTTAGCGGCTACGTGACTAGGCAACGATGGATTGTGATGTCTAATATTGACAAAGCCTATTTACTAACTATCACTACCCAGCGTAGATCCGACCTTTGCCGTGACTCCGTACTTATTCACGCTTTGCAGATAAGGTGGTAACCTTGCAGCTCCCATCGGTTATTGCTATCGCGCTTGACTGTATGACGTTGCCGGGCTTGCATACCTTTGTACTTGCGTCCTGTTGTTGTTGTTGTTGTAGCGCTACTTAGCCCAACCTAGGTAGTCAGTATCTTACCCAGTATTGTCATCACTCTTTCGGCTTCGACAGGGGTGGACCAGAGGGATATGGGTGTTAGAAGAGTAGGCTCGGTTGAGCAGACAAAAAGATGATTGGTATTATGGGGGGACAAGCCGCATGCCGGACATTAGGCAAGTCGGGGTTCAGTCTGGATAGGTAAGAGTTTAACCTATTACAATATCCAGACCGGAGTTGAGCCAGAATCACCCTAGTCCCCTAGGCAGCTCGCGCTCCTCTTCGGCAACGGGTGGTGTTGTTGCCTGAAGAACGGCCTGGGAGAAAGCCGACAAAGGTATTTACCGAATTCGCATGGATGAGGGCCTGCCGGTGCACCTTAGGATCAAACGGCGTGGAAATCAGGTGCCGGATCTCATCAAAGTGTTTGCGTAGATGGCTCCTTATACTCCTGGGGGGCGGATTCTCGTTGACCAGGCGTCTGTTCGGATGCTGCGGTTTGCAGCAGTTGAACAGGAATTGCCTAGTCAACACCTCACTATGCTCTTTAACGCCCAGCATTTTCGCTTCATTATGGAGATGGTGCTCAGAAGGCATAAGAAGACACCCAGTGTGTGTCAGCTAGCCCCGGCGACCATATTGGCGTCGCGTAGCTCAGTACCGGCTGACCAATTGCTTTGTATGTAGCTGGTAACGTTTCTTTGTTTTTACCCCAATTGCTGCCAGCTAGCGACTTGAGCATTTTGTTACGGCTTTGGACTTTATTGGCAATTGCGGTTACATGAGCGCCGTATTTGAACATGTTATCAAACGTCACCTCTAAGATTTTGGGGTGTGAGACAGATGGTAGCTTGACACTATCAACGTAGACGTCTAATTCCATGGAGGACTTATTCGGTGACAATGCCAGGTTTCTACCGGCGAAAAATTCGGACACGGCTGGGAGGTATGAATTTATGCGAGAGCAGAGTTCTTCAACGGAGGGGCCTGTTGCCAGAATCGTACAATCGTCGGCGTAAGAGACGATCGAGACACCCTCTGGTGGGGGGGGAAGTTTCGATATATAATAGTTAAACAGAAACGGGGATAGGACACCACCCTGTGGCACCCCTTGTTTAACTATTCTGGGTTTTGATCTGGCGCCTCTGAATTCAACCGACGTTTGACGGCCACTCAGGTAGTTGGCAGTCCAACGTTTAAGACAGGGGGGAAGGGACGAGTCTTCAAGGTCTTTCATTAGTTATGCATGGTTGACCGTGTCAAAAGCTTTGGCCAAATCAAGCGCAACTAGCACTGTCCTGTGCTTTGAACGCTTTTGGTTTAGTCCGTCCCCTATCTGAGTGGTGATGGCGTTCAGCGCTGGTGCTGTGGTTTTTGCGAAAACCATGCTGATGTTCGGCGAGAAGCAGGTTTGCGGTGAAATACGGTAATAAGATAGATTCCAACACCTTCACTACTGGCGCGAGGAGGGTACTTGCGTCCTCGTACCCACTGCTATGCTGTCGCAACTGTACTCGCGTCGTAATGTGCGTATTCACGGCTGGCAAGGTTATCGCTGCCTTAAGCGTATAATGGGCGGGGTAAAACCAGCACACCTCAAGTGCAGCTTAGTCCGCGCATACATACATATTGTGAAAAATAGCTACACAACAGCCTACTTCGTTCTGCACTCCCGCTAACACATGATGTCAGCGGTTAGAACAGGTTTGGCATTGACTTTGTCATATGCTCTCATCATATTTATTTGTAAATAATCATTTACTTATATTGCATTGAATAGACATGCATAACTACATCGTCATAAGAGTATTAGGCTAAATTATGTACCGTGAAATCGGGCGAGAAACAAGCCATTGTTAAATTAAGCCAGTTCATTTTTGAGTATCCATCGTCGTAAAGGCAATTTTTAATAAAGAAAATAGTAATTAAATCCAAGTTGTAGTGTTTTCTTTTGCATATCGTGACATTTGAATAAAACAGATTGGCTCTTGTTTTCCTTTGCATATCGTTGCAATTGGAAATAACAAGCTGTGTAAAGGTTGCAATTGTTAACAATACTATATTGTTTGAAGTTGCATATTCTCGCAATTGAACTTTTAAATTGTTAAAAGTGTTTATATAATTGAATAAACAGGGTCGATAAAAAAGCATATCACTCCTCAAAAAAACAAAGATTCATTTATAGTTTTTCATGTTATTAGATTCGTTCAAAATTATTCTTGTTGATGCCAAGAATTTAAATATTTGTTAAATAATTAATAAAATAAAAATTGTATTCAACTTTATATCTTTTTCTTTTTTTTTTTACTCCCAGTGCCTCCTGTTCATATGTTATTAGTGTCCACTCCTCTGTGCCATATAGCAGGACGGGAGTGATGAGTGATTTGTAGTGTGATTTTCGTCCGTCGAGAGAGGACTTTACTTTTCAATTGCCTACTCAGTTCAAAGTAGCATTTATTTGCAAGAGTAATTCTTCGTTGGTTTTCTAAGTTGACATTATTGTTGGAGTTAATGCTGGATCCCAGGTAAACGAAGTCCTTCACTATTTCGAACTTTTTGCTGCCAGCAGTGGCGTCGGTGCCAAGGCGTGAATGCGCTGACTCTTTGCTTGATGACAGCATATACTTCGTTTTGCCCTCGTTCACCACCAAACCGATATTTTCCGCTTTTTTTTTTCTAGTTTGGAGTAGGCAAAGGTTATGACGCGGTTGTTAAGGCCGATAATATAACAATAATAACACAAGTTTACAAATTCAGGTCAAGTTTTAGATCTGAGCAGATAAGAGCGATTCTTAACTATATTTGATATGCTCAATTCGAATCTGCATTCAGTTTTTCAAGATTGATTCTAGTTTCCGAGATCTCGCATGATAGCACCATTGTGCTGTTATAGCAGCTTTTAAATCGTGGCACTGCTTGATAAGTAAGTAAAAATGTCAGAATGTTCATAAAAGTATGAACATATAACAACGCCGCTCTAAAATAAGTAAATTTATACAGTCCACTAGAATTTAAGATAGTATTGTCATACATACATACGTACAAAACAAACAGGATAAGGTACCTAAACCTATCACACATACACACACATATGTACACACACACAGTCCACTTGAGGAAAGATAAGCATAAACAACCCTCATACAAAACAGATGGTTTCTTAATATTCAAGCAATGCCCTTGAACAAACAAACAATAGAATCAATAGAATATTAGGAACGTTTAGGAACATTAGCACGTTTAGGAACATAGTTTTAAGATTTAGTACATATATAAGCAAATGTAAAATAGTTTAAGACTCATGTTGAAGACATGATCCAGTTTTCCGACTAGCTGACAACGCCACTCAGTGCAGCCAAGGTTAGGGTGCCGGTCAGCTGTTAAAACCAAACCTGACCCCTGCGCGTAGTCAACGAGGGGAGTTAGTTTTTAACGTCAACTGCCCACAAGAAAACATCACCCAACGTGTTCGCAGCCCGTCGTAGCGAAAATTATTGATACATATACATATATATATAATAAAAAAAATTATTACGAAGAATTTAATAAATAAGAAATGAAGAAGACTAGGTGCGTTTTTTAGTCTTTTCGGAAACTTAGCAAGCAGTGAGTGAAATATTAAACATGGTCCTTTGCGGTTAAACAGAAACTAGTGACAAAAAAAAAAAAAAAAAAAAAAAAAAATTTGTTTTTTTTACACATATATTTTTATTTCAAATACAAAGAACAAAATAAAAAACGCGATTCGGACGGACACAATTGAATAAAAGTGAAAGAAAAACATAAAATAGTGCAGCAAAGTGTACAATAATAACAAAAAAAAACACAAATTACCACATAATTGGGAAAACCAGCAAGTAAAAAACAAAAAAAAGATAAAATACATAAACGGTGTTACAAGTGTACATACAAAAAACATAATTGGAAAAAACAGCAAGTAAAAAACAAAAAAAAGATTAAATACATAAACGGTGTTCCAAGTGTACATACAAAAAACATATTTGAAAAAAGTTATTAGGGTGACACACAACAAAAAAAATTTTGTATATTAACAAAAAAAACAAGTAACACAACATAAACGGTGTTACAAGTGTACATACAAAAAACATATTTGAAAAAAGTGATTAGGGTGACACACAACAAAAAAATTTTGTATATAAACAAAAAAACAAGTAACACAACCTCAACAACAGGAAGAGCCCTCAATCACAGCATCAGCAGCCACTATGTCAGAGTAAGTTTAACGTTATCCACAACAAAGAGAAACATACCCCCGATCTAAGGATACGGCCCCTAGTTAGAACCATCCCATTTTTAGCCTTAACGGCACAAATCTGACCCATTTCATATACATTTTGTATACCCACTGATAAAGTACAGTCCCAAGCAAAACCCAAAGTTTGTTTCCTGCGGATATATTTGCAAAACGGAAAAAAAAAATACTTCTAATCCGGCGGCCAAAGGAGAATCACACAGCCCGGTTTTAAAATAAGTTCGTTGTACCATCATACATATGTATATACGAATTACGGGTCAATACGACAATTGACTATCCATCCGTAGCAACGAACTTTGGTAAATTTATTTATAACATTTATTTTACCGTTGCAGTCCAAAAATATCATTTATTTATTTTATTTTATTTATTTATTTATTTATTTTATTTAAAAACAATGTGTTACACTTTTAAGACTATATATGTCTTTTCACAGCGCATCAAAAGTAATATATGTATGTTTACACAATATCTCATCTTAGGTATATTAACTTAAAACTAAATGACATAGAAGATTTTTAATGAAGAAAAGGAGAAAACAGGAATAGTGTGAGAGAAGATACAAAAATCGAAAATTAGGAATAGTCGAATGAAAGAAGGACAGCAGTAGAGTATATAGAAGAAGTAAGAATAAATATTTAAATTAAAATCTTGATAACAAATGCAATATTATAAGGTATCAAAAAATTTATATATTTCTGTTTTGTAATTTCTGGCATTTAATTTTGTTTTAATCATATTTGGAATCGAGTTCCAGAGTCTCACTGCGTTAATGAAAAACAATCTAGATGATGTCAAATACGTGTATCTAGGAATAATTAAGTTATGATGCCTATTGGACCTGCTGTGTTGGAGCTTTTCGTACAAATATCTCGGAGATTGCGTCTGAATCAGTTTAAATAAAAAAATACAATTTCTTGCGTCAAGATACTTTTCAATGCTACACCCTAAAATTTTATCTCTCCACAAGGAAATGTGATCAAACCTTTTTATTCCATACACATAACGAGTAACATTGTTGAACACGACATTAATTTTATGGGACGATATCGAGTCGATATTACTGTAGACAATCTCAGAGTAAGTTATAAGTGGTAAAATCAGTAGCTTGGCTAATTTTAGTCTGGTATCTTGTGGTGTAAAAGACGCGGAAGTCCTAAGACGGCGTAACACTGCATATACATTAGCTACAACTTTGTTTATATGATCCCGACAGTTCAACTTGGAATTAATAACAAAGCCAAGATTTTTTATTTTCTCGGTAATTGATAAAGCAGTGCTGCCGATTACAAGTTCGGGAATGTCGGTCAGATTAATAACGCTGTTGCTAATAGGTAGGACAAACGACTTTAAAGCATTTAGACATAAACAGTTATCATTAGCCCACATCGATATCGCAGACAAATCACTATTAATTCTACAACACAGATCTTCGACAAGACCAATACGACCAGACAAGTAAAGCTGAATGTCATCAGCATATGCATGTACGTTCACATATTGGCACACTGTAAAAACATCATTTACAAACAAACTAAACAATAACAGCCCAAGAACAGACCCTTGTGGAACGCCAGATGAAGTTTAACATTCAAGAGACAAAAGATCCTTAACTCTTACCTTCTGCGATCGTCCCACAAGGTAGCTAGACATAAGCATAACTGAGCTATCTGAAAAGCCATACAGATTCCTAAGTTTATCACACAAGAGATTGTGGTTCACCATATCGAAGGCCTTCGAAAAGTCTAGCAGGCAAAGAAGAGTCAAGTCACCACTATCATATGGAATCCTTATATCATCTAATATCTTTGCCATTGCAGTGGAGCAGCTGTGATGGGGTCTAAATCCAGACTGAAGTGGTGATAATAGTCTTCTTTCCTGAAGATAAAACGAAATCTGCGAGGCCATCAGTGACTCACATACTTTCGACAGAGCTGGTAGTATACTCACTGGGCGGTAATCGCATGGGCTAGTAGCATTTGATTTTTTCGCTATTGGACGTATAATGGCCTTTTTCCACCCAGAAGGAAAACATGAACTTGCGAAGCAGTGATTAATCACATGAGTGATACTTCCGAGGATCCATGGTAAAGCTATTTTAACAAACCTGAGTGAAACTCCATCTTCCCCTATTGCATTTGATTTTATTCCCGTCAGGGCCTTCAGAACATCATTTTCACTCACGGCCGTAAACTGGAACTTACCCACACTGTCATTAACAGCCTGAACGCCCCCATAACTTGGTGGAAGATTAAGGCCACTACTTGCACTACTAAAATAGGTGTTCAGCACATCAGGGTCCAGTTCACACTCTGTAGCATTCTTCCCATGTAAATTTAACTGTTTAAGGTTGCGCCACAAATCTCTAGATGGCTGCCTTGCACTGAGTTTGTTCCGACAATACCAGCTCTTGGCTCTTCTTATGACCAGCGTCGCTTCATTTCGCGCAAACTTATATTGGGTCCAACAACTGTCACTCAAAGTTCTTCTCCACTTCGCATACATCTTATTACGCTTTTTAATTGCCAAACAGACCTTTTTAGTGTACCACGGACATGATCGACTCACAGGACGAACATAACGAACAGGAACATGGACATCAAAAAGTGCTAAGAGGTTTTTATTTAAAAATTCAAGCTTTTTATCAACAGTATCATAAAACCAGCAATCGTCCCAACAAATATTAGATAAATCACGAAACAAAGCTTCAACATTTAGGGACTTAAAGTCACGAAAAGAAAAACCAACATCAATGACAGAACGACTAAGAACTATATCTAAAGAACAAAATATGAGATCATGGTCAGAAATAAAAAGTAGTTGGTCAAATTTAACATTAATATGGTCAGTTGTCATAAAGAAATCTAAAAGGCTAGGATTGCAATTTTCCGCATACCTAGTAGGTACAGACTTGTTAACGATAACAAGGCCTGCTGTCGATACATGGTCAAGTAGTTTTCTGGTATACGAGTCGTCAACAAGTAAATTAATATTAAAATCTCCACAAACTACATAATGTTCATAGTCAAGTAAAAACACTGACAACTCTTCAAAAAAAACATCTAACAAGCAGGACTTACTCGGATTATACCCACACGATAATAACACTTTACTAACACCATCGGAAATTTCGCATATCAGGAATTCAGTTTCGGAGTTTTTGGACTCTGACAACATTTTTATTTTAAGATTGGTCCTGCAGTATATCGCCACTCCTCCTCCCCTTTTGAGACTTCGATCATACCTGAGCAAGTTATAGTTGGGAATATTATACGACAGATTGGGAACGTCGGCACTGAACCAAGTCTCCGTAACACATACAACATCAACAGCAGAATCAGCAAAAATATTTCTGGTATAATCTAGTTTTTCAGCATTGAGACTACGTGCATTAAAATGCACTACATTGAAACCTTTGTTGTGCTTGCGCAATATATCAACCATCACCTTATGATTTTCATTAACGCTAGTTTGATTAGAACCCATCATATTGGTCATTATACCACACTACAAAACAGAACGAACTGGCATATATACCAAAACCCGAGAAAAAAGCAAAGGTTAAGACGAGAGTAGAAGAAGGCAGGAAAATAGGATATAAACAGAAAATAGAAGTGCGACTTAACTTAATACAAAAAACATGATTTAAAAAACATAACATAAATTCATAAATAAAAACAGATAGTCATACAGTTGTTAGGCGCTCTATCTCTTCTTCAGTTGAAACTCTTACTGCATCCACTTCATCGCGAGTACGAACATACACCCTTCCCCTTAATGAGAATACTGACACCAGCCTATTTCTCTTTTTTAGCTGCAATGCAAATTTGAGTAGCTCACGATTGCGCTTTGAAAGGGACTCATGCATATAGATACGCTTATCTGAGTCATGGCCAATGTCTCTAAGAGAAACACCTCTTTTCTTCGCTTTATTAAAATTAGCAACAGCTCTAAACAAAAGAGACCTATCTTTTGGCGACGCAAGTTTTACAACAATAGGTGCATTGGTTTTGTTGTTTTTGCGAACCCTGAAAGCACCGCGAATAGGAGAAACTTGCAATTGCACTGCACTACATATGTTGCTAAATACCTCGTTCACATTTTCATCTCTAATTTCTGGTATGCCGTTTATGATGATATCAGCAGCCACTCTGTCATTCTCACACTCAATTAGACTTGCTCTTAGTTCGAGAACTTCGCTGTACAAGTCTTTTATCAGAGCATTATCATTTTCGACTTTTTCCAATCTGCTTTCAAACGTACACATGCTCTGCTTCACCTTCTCCACTTCTCCCGCCAACTCTTTAAACTTCTTCATGATACGTTTCTCAGCTTCTTTTATCACCACCCTCACCGCATTTTCAATTTTCTCTTCCATTTGTCTCCACACATCATCAGAGAAATCCACTGAAATTGTTGTTGCCTGACTTGGCGAAGCAAAGGTTGATCTCGTAGTTGGCATTTTAGAACAAAGCACAGTGCAATCAGGTAAACAGGTTTACAACAACAATAATAAGTTTGTTTGAGTTAAAGCGTCGGCAAGAGTGACACAGTAACAACAATAGAAAAACGAAGAGTTTAGTGTTTGCGTATATATATATTTTTGTTAGTTTATTAGATCTTTTCAGATTTTTTCTTCGTTGGCTTTCTATTTATTTTCTTGTATTCAAAATTAAAGTTCAATAACACTTAAGCAGCTGATAAATAACAAATACTTGATGTTTTATTTTAATTAAGTTCAACTTCTGCACAAATTACACAAATTTATACGGGACGAAATGTAGACACATCCACACAGCAGCACAGTTGCATGTCTCATATTATATATGTACAAACAGACATACATACCCATAACACCCACACGCACCAGTACCCTTGATTTTGCATACGCAAAAACCCACCCTCAAATCAAGTGCATATTAGCACAGTAACAAAAAAAGGGCATTGTTTGGTACACCGCAGTTATCACCGGCAATAATTGGCTACGCACATATGTATACATACGTACACCTTTACATACCCAACTTTACTTGTGCTCAGACGCGCTGAGACAAATATATATATATAAACATAAAGTCACCCAGCAAACAAAAGGCTGATCCCAAGAAAAAAATAACCAGTTAACATTTTTTTGGGGACAAGTTTTTTTCTTGCACAGTATATAAAAAATTCCCATTGTATAATTTAAAGTAAATAATAATGCCAAAATCGTCGGACGAAACCCAAAAACTAACAACTGCAGACAAACGTTAGCAGGAGTTTATATATGACGGTAACCAATTAGAAGTTTACTGTTCAAAATGGTCCGCCTCCCAAGCAACCGAGTTATCCGAGTGTATGCTTAAAGTCAAACTAGACGACCTCGATAAAATATGGGAAAAGGTGCTAGGATCCCACAGAGAAGTTAGCTTCGCTGATACTTACACAGAGGTAAGCGGTTCGGTCGAACAAAAATTTGCAAAATGCATGGAAACGTACCAAACATGCAAGTCCAAGATTTTAGAAGCGTCACAGCTTTTCAATAGCACTACCACCAGACAACACACTATACCCGCCCACCCAATCAATGAATCACAACAAAATGGTTTCTTGCTTAAGGTACCACACAAGGACAAGCGGGGCTCATGGTCAAACATTACCCTCTGAGTGATGATAACTTCGAACTTGCCTGGGAAGCGTTAAGGTCAAGGTACGAGAACAAAAGGATTCTCGTGGACAACCAGCTGAAAATATTGTTCAACCTGCCACAATCTTCACCGAAAATGGAGAGCAGCTACAGAAAATGCAGACATCAATCAACAATTGCATGGCAACCCTGAACACGCAAGGAATCCCAACGACGGACTGGGACCCAATCTTGGTATACCTGTGCTCATCAAAGTTGCCGAATGAAAGCCTATCACTTTGGGAACAATCTCTCAGCTCCCGCAAGGATCTCCCACAATGGGAGGATATGAACACATTCCTCACGAATAGATACGAGGTAGTAGAAAGGTTAAGCACCTATAGACCAGGCAAGGCGAAACCCCAATTTTCGAGTTTCACCCCAAGACCAGTGAACCAAAACTCGACCCTTCTCAACAAACCGAGAACCCAAGCATATCACACGGAGTTCAATAAAATGCCTTCTTGTAGATTATGCAATCAATACCACGCAGTAAAATCTTGCGTTAGATTGAGGAATTTATCGGTTCCGGACCGTATTAAATTTGTGAGGGAAAACAGTTATTGCGAAAATTGTTTGTCAACGTCACACCCCAAGAATGAGTGTCAAAGTAGTTTCACGTGTGTTTATTGCCAAAAACGTCACCATTCCATACTGCATTTACAGGCCAAACCCCAACAATCGCAACCAATCCCCAGAACTCAAAATGACCCAGTCGGCCCCCGAAGAAGAACAGAAAACGAGCAGCCCTCAACATCGAAAGCCGCCCAAAGAGCCTACTCCTCACAACAGGCTCCGGACACACCCCAGGTTTCTACTCACTTTTCGAGTAATCAAGGAACCACCCTACTCCCAACAGCGATTGTACCAATATACTTTGCTGGCGAATTTCATAAATATCGTGCCCTAATAGACCAAGCTTCTCAAAAGACGTTTGTATCGTCGCGAGTCCAAAAGCTCCTTGGTCTACCCACAAGAGAATCTCGGTACCAGATATCTGGAATGGGTGGAATGGTTGTGAGTAATTCCAATAAAGTCTGCCAAATGACATTTTGTTCGGCGGACTTAACCCAAAAAATAGGCGTACAAGCAATAATCTTGCCGAAACTTACTCATTTCTTGCCCACAGTCAGAGTGTCAAGCATCGATCTCAAAGAAATGTCCAATTTAACGTTAGCCGACCCACATTGTGCAATACCATCGAAAATCGATGCAGTAATCGGTAGCGATATAACCCCGAAAATTCTTACCGAAGGACTCCAGCATAATGTTAGTGGAACATTAATCGCCCAAAATACAATATTCGGATGGATATTAAGCGGCCCAGTAGCTGGACAAGTATCAATGTTCAGCACGCATGTCACGGAATGCACCGATGACCCCCTTACCCAACTTTTGAGGCGATTCTGGGAACAGGAAGAAGTTCACCAGACCCAGCAACGGTCTGCAGATGATGAGTACTGCGAAGCATTATATCGCACAACCACAATCCGCGAAACAGACGGACGATACAGGGTCAAACTGCCATTTAAAGAGGAATTTCCGGAAAATCTGGCACTCGGACACTCGCGACCTGCAGCACAGCAGCAGTATATCAGCATCGAACGCACCCTTGAAAGAAAACCCGAATTAAGAGACAAATACCACGAAGTCCTTAATGAGTATTTAACCATGGATCACATGGAGCCCGCCTCCCATCAAGAGATAGTTGAACGAGGAAAACATGTATCCTTTTATTTACCACACCATGCTGTCATAAAACCCGACAGCAAAACTACTAAGGTGCGAGTCGTGTTCAACGCATCAGAAATGTCCCACTCCGGAAACTCGTTGAACGACGTTCTCCACCCATACTACAGAATGACTTAATGCTTGTAATACTGAAATGGCGTCTATATAAGTTTGTATTTAACGGCGATATTGAGAAAATGTATCGCCAAATTCTCGTCCATAAGGAAGATGAGGACTTTCAGCGAATCGTTTTTCGCAAACATCCAACTCTGCCGATACAAGATTTTCGACTTAAAACAGTCACATTTGGTGTAAATTGCGCGCCATATTTGGCGATTCGAACCCTGCACCAACTCGCCGAAGACTGCCATGACGAATATCCTCTCGCAAAGGAAATACTACTCCATGAAACGTATGTTGATGATATTTTGTCAGGCGGTTATGATATACAGTCCACTTTGAAAGCCATGACACAAGTTATCGAAGCCTTAAGATCAGCAGGGTTCCCTTTGAGAGAGATGTCGGCAAATCACCCTGATATCTTGAAACCCATCCCCGAACCTGATTTGCTAGATGCTGACTTTCTCAAATTCCACGATTCCAGCTCTACAAAAACCCTCGGGATTCAGTGGAACGCACTGACAGATACCTTCACATATTCGTATGACCCCCTGCCAGCAGAAAGGACGAGAACAAAGAGGCAGATTTTATCAGCAGTAGCGAAACTGTTTGACCCCGCAGGATGGCTATCGCCAATAATGATCCTTGCGAAAATGCTACTACAGCAGCTCTGGATGGAAGGGACGGACTGGGACGAGGACGTGAAGCCCAGAGCCTTCCAGAAATGGATTAATTTTTATGAAAACTTACCCCACATCAAACAAATTAACATTCCTCGGTGGGTACAGTATTCCCCGGACAAACGGCTCCAGCTGCATGGATTCTCCGATGCTTCCGAAAAAGCATTTTGTGCCTGTGTATATTTACGGGTACAAACCCATGAAACCCGGTTTTCATCACATTTGTTGGCTGCAAAAAGCAAAGTAGCACCCCTTCAAACCGTGAGTCTTCCACGGTTAGAACTCTGTGGAGCTGTTTTACTCTCCAAACTAGTGAAACAGCTTCGAAGTGAGCTGAAGCTATCCCCACACGAACTCATTCTTTGGTGCGATTCAGCCATCGTACTAGCATGGCTCGAGAAGCCGCCCCATACCTGGAAAACGTACGTCGCAAACAGGACTTCGGAAATTCTGAAAAACGTTGACAACGTTAGTTGGCGACACGTTTCCAGCAATGATAACCCAGCGGATTTAGGTACTCGAGGCTGCAAGCCTCAGGAGTTGGTAGAGTGCACATTATGGTGGGAAGGACCCAACTGGCTTATCAGGCCATCAACGTCGTGGCCAAAAGATATTTCCCACCACCCAGCCCCCCCGGGACAACGCCACGTCAAGGCATTCCACACCCTGGAGCATGAAAAGATGGATCTACTCGACCGGTTTTCTTCGTTTCCCCGAGCACTCAGAGTCGTTGCTTATATATACCGGTTCGTGCGAAAAGCACGAAAGCATAGTGTTCCAACCACTGTCCACCTCACCCAAAGCGAAGTGAAGCGCGCGAAGGAGAAAATCATCATTCAAACCCAACGCAATTATTATGGAGATACGATAGCTAGGCTTCAAGCGTCAGAACCCTTAAACAAAAAGAGTGTCCTCTTGACGTTAAACCCTATGTTGGACAAAGCAGGGATAATGAGAGTGAATGGTAGGCTTTCTCATGCCGCGTTTAGCTACGATGAACGGCACCAATTATTATACCCGAAAACTCTCGATTTTGCTCGATCCTTTTGGACTTCCTCCATTCGAACCTGCTACACGCCGACAAACAGCTCATGGTCCGGATGGTACAGCAAGAGTTTTACATCCCACGTTTAAAACAGAAGGTAAAAAAGTCCATATTCCACTGCAAGACTTGCACCATCTACAAACAGCAGATGAGGTCGCAGATCATGGCAGCCCTACCACCGGAGAGAGCAACCTATTCCTTACCCTTCCACACAACCGGAGTCGACTTCGCGGGGCCATTTTTTGTAAAAACTGCTCCACTCCGTAGAGCCTCGTACGTGAAAGCCTATGTGTGCGTGTTTGTCTGTTTTTCTACAAAGGCTATTCATTTAGAGGTGTGCTCCGACCTCACCACGAATGCCTTCACCGCAGCATTCGCCCGATTTACTGGCCGTCGTGGCCTACCTCAACAAATATTATCAGACAACGGAAAAACATTCGTGGGTGCCCAACGCGCCTTCCAGCGAGACTTCGCAACATTCCTCAAGGAAGTAGCTGCTGATGTGGCAGAAAAGTATGCTACTCATGGTTTTTCATGGAAGTTCATCCCGCCATATGCTCCCCACATGGGTGGTCTATGAGAAGCGGCCGTGAAAAGCTTCAAAACACATTTTACGAAAGTCGCAAGCCACCAGAAATTCTCCTTTGAGGAACTTACCACCCTGTTAGTCCGAATAGAAGCGGCCCTCAACTCCAGACCGCTCTCCCCTATGTCCGACGATACGCTGGATCCCCTAGTCTTAACCCCAGGGCATTTCCTACGCGGGGCACCACTTTTGTCATTACCGGAGCCAAACTCGGAACATCTCACCTTGGTCAACAAATGGCAGAAACTCAAAGTACTTCATCATCAATTCAGCACGCGATGGAAAAATGAGTACCTCAAGGAGCTGCACAAGCGGTATAAGTGGAAATGCCCTCAACGCAATATTCAGGTTGGAGATTTAGTCGTAGTAAAGGATGATTTACTACCCCCGAATGAGTGGCGTTTGGGGCGTGTAACTACCGTACACCCGGGCTCGGATACAAATGTTCGAGTCGTTGAAATAAGAACCGAACACGGAGTAATCCCCCGAAATATTGCCAAACTGTGCGTGTTGCCAACTGCCTAACCTGTGTTAACCCATCATACCTCTTCAATCCTCTAGCGTTATCTTCTGTCATGCCTTTTTGCCATTGTCAAAGATCTATAAGCTACCCTCAGTAACATATTGTTCTCCAGCCCTCATCTTAGAAACATGTTTTTTATCTTGTCTTTACAGGACCCGAAGAACCGCAGAGGTGCACAAGTGTCGATTATGCGGCCAGCGGCACGTGTTGCGGCAGTGCCGAGCATTTCTTGCTATGCCGCCAGTGGAGCGGTACGAGTGCGCGAAAAATCACCGGTATTGCCTCAACTGTCTCGCTGTGTCGCACACCACCGGGGCATGCGACTCCCCGTCCAGCTGAAGACATGATCCAGCTGGCAACGCCACTCAGTGCAGCCAAGGGCAGGGTGCCGGTCAGCTGTTAAAACCAAACCGCGCGTAGTCAACGAGGGGAGTTAGTTTTTAACGTCAACTGCCCACAAGAAAACATCACCCAACGTGTTCTCAGCCCGTCGTAGCGAAAATTATTGATACATATACATGTATATATAATAAAAAAAATTATTACGAAGAATTTAATAAATAAGAAATGAAGAAGACTAGGTGCGTTTTTTAGTCTTTTCGGAAACTTAGCAAGCAGTGAGTGAAATATTAAACAACTCAGAATTAAAATATATTCTAAACCATCAACACCATTATATGAAAATAAAAATGCAGGGGCAGTATTGCAAAGTTGATCCAAAGTGTTTTTGTTACGTTTGTGGTGGTTAAAAACATATGATTAAAAAAAGTGGCGAAATAATAACAAATGCGTTCAAAGATGCGTATCTGCACTACTTTGGTTTCAGAGTAGCAGACACTCATAAGTCTTGGAGACCGAAATTTATTTGTAACACATGCAAAACAAAGCTGTATAAGTGGTCATTGGGAGAACGTGAGCACGGTTGCCACTCCAAAAAAAATTTATGTACCATAATTTTCATAAAAATGTACCATTTTCAATAAAAAAGTACCAGTTTTTTTAATTTTTATTTAGATGAAAACTTTTATTGCTTTTAAAAATGTATGTGTATTCCATTTATATAAACTATTTTTTACACATTAAAGTATCTAAATTAAATATGGATTGTATTAAATACTGCTTTATACTTTTAGTTTTAAGTAAACATGAGGTACAAACAATACTTTTTATTAAAGCATACATATTTAAAAGGTAGTTTAAATTCATATAAAATTTATCAAATACCGCTTTTATTAAGGGTGTTTAGTTAACATTAGGACATATAATACACGTTTTTTATTGGGGCATATTTAATAGGTGGTTTTTATCTTTTGAGATCTACACATTAATGTATTAAATACTATTATTATTTTTAGGCAACATTAGTTAGCAATAGGTATGTATCAGACTTTTTATTAAAGCATTCTTAGTGGGTGTCTTATATCTTTTGTGATCTACACATTTATAAACTTAATGGAAATACTGACTTTAATAGTCTTGAGTTAACATTGGGTGCAAATAAAGGGCTTCTTAAAGTATATTTAATACGTAGTTTTTATGTCTTTTGGTGACCACACATAGTGACCAGCCTGATTTCCACATAGCTCCTTGCACAGCATTACGTTATTAACTGTTTCGAACTTAAGCTTATTTCGTAATTTAGTCTTGATTAAACTCATTTCAAAGAACTTGCGCTCGTCATCTGCAGTGCTATGAGGCAAAGACAAAAGGTTAAAAATAAAAGAAGTAAGCTCTTTAAAAGCTGGATCGTTAAGCCCATTTATATATCAAGTCAAATCAATTAAGCCCATTTAAATATCAGCAAATATCTTTTCACAGAAACGAAAAATTAAAAAGGGCTTTTACCTAATTGGCTAAGCCTAAAGGATGCAAATACATATACTTACTTATCCATTTTTTGCAGTTTGGATTGATGGCTGGATCCTATTAGTTTCACTTTTTTGCTTTTCAGCAAGATGAAACTTTGTTTTACTTTGCAAATAACTGTAGAAAGAAATTAGCGATGAACTATTTATGGCGTCTTAAAATTGGTTATGGTGAAAAAGTACCATATCGGCCAAATCAGTACCAAAGTACCATCGCTAAAAAAAAGTACCACTTTTGGTACTAAAGTACCAACTTCGACAACCGTGAACGTGAGTACTTTTCCTTTTCAAAACCAGCGCTCTGGAGAGAACCTAAAAACCATGAAGATGATTGCTACTTTTGTTTTATGAAAGTTACGGGTATAAATGCAACAAATTAGCAAAATATAATTATCCTGATGTAGCATCAGTAGCCAGTTCCACGTACTGCTAATGATCCATTGCCAGTTTATCGCAGTATAAGTTTGATTCGTGACTTGAGTTTATCCAAACAAAAACCCGAGTTGCTAGCATAACGGCTGCAGCAATGGAAAAATCTAAACTCTCGAACACAAGTTACTGTATACAGAAACAGAAATGAGGCACTTCGACCGTTCTTCAAAAAAGAAGACAACATAAGTTTCTATAACGATATTAATAGTTTATTTAATGAAATGAATGCACCCTACGATCGAAACGAATGGCGTTTATTCATTGATGGTTCCAAATACAGCCTAAAAGCTGCTCTTCTCCACAACGGGAATAACAAACCATCTATTCCGATTGCTCATGCAGTACAAACGAAGGAAAGCTACGAAACCATGCGGAAGATCCTGTGCTTCATCAAATACAATGATCATAAATGGAAAATATGTAGTGATCTAAAGGTATAAACATTAATTCCAATTAAATCGAAAACACTTCATTTTTTATATTAATTCAACAGTTTATTTGCATCTTAACTGGGATGCAATCTGGAATCACCAAATTTGGTTGTTTCTTATGCTTGTGGGATAGCCGCGCAACTGAACATCATTATGTGAGGAAAGAATGGCAAAGTCGTACTCAATATGAGCCTGGACAGCAAAACGTCTCCGCTGAACCACTTGTACATCCACAAGACATTTTCCTGCCACCTCTTCACATTAAACTTGGCCTTATAAAGAACTTCGTCAAAGCATTAAACCGTGAAGGACCGGCTTTATTTATTTATTTCTTACAGCTTAAACTTAGCCTAGCTTATTCCTTTTTATAGTATATCATTTATAACCTAACTTAGATTATATATGGTAAACATTATAGAAACAGTTAAGTTGCCAATTTGTAGTGCTAAGCATGGACAGTCTTTCAGACCATACCAATATAAGGGTAGAACCAGTTGGCTACAGATAATAGGCCGTCTACGTAAGTAAAGCGCGAAGACAATATCTGAACGGCGAAGCACTGATGGAATAGTGATGCGTTTTAGTATAAGTTTCGGCAACTCTGTGTACATGAGCATGGGGGTATGTATCTGTACTTGATTCGCACGCACTTTGAAAGGTATTTATTCTGAATGGCTGCCCACTCTGCACTAAAATGGTAGTGTTTTACAGTAATCGTACAGCTTTTGTTTGAATTGATTCATATTACACAATTTTACATCATTAGGTAGTTCGTTGTAACATTTTAAGCCTTTATTATATAAGTTACATTTATCGGAATCTGTTCTATAAGTAGGTAAATTGAAATAATTTCTATTTCGAGTGTTTACGGAATGCATATTTCTGACATATTTAATGTTACTTTTCAAATAATCAGGCAAGTTGCCTTCTATTATATTCTTAATGAACTTCATGGTGTAGTAAAATAGCTGGTGTTTAATGCTTAACCAGTTTAGGGCTGCAAGCATATCTCGTATGGGTGTATCTTTGAATAAATCTCATTGCCCGGTTTTGTTGCTTCTGCAGTTTGTAAATTTGATTATCTCTCATAATAAAAAATATAGTTGGGCAGTAGATAAAGTGAGACTCGATAATGGATCTGTATACCATTACTTTGTATCTTTTGTTTAAGTATTTACAGGTTCTTTGTGTGAAGTAAAATTTTTTGGATATTTTCCCCACCGTGTAATCAACGTGCTCATTAAAACTTAGTTTTTCATCGATAATTATTCCTAAGTATTTGAACTGGTCGACTCTTTCTAAAGGTTCATTGCTTATACTTAATGGTTGCAAGTCACTGTTACTAAAATTGCGCCTTGATATAACCATGAATTTTGTCTTCTTAACGTTTAACTTCAGTTTGTTTAAGCCTAACCAATTGTTGACTCTATTTAAGTCGTTTCGTTAAGTCGTAACTTCGCGTACATTACACCGACATTATCGCCACTTATCATCAGTAATGTATCATCTGCGAATAGCTTAATGTCACTATACTGAATGCATTTAGCGATATCATTGATATAAAGGCTAAACAATATAGGAGCCAATACGGAGCCTTGCGGTAGTCCAACCGGGACCTGCCTTTTCTCTGATATAGATGATCCAATTACTGTCCTTTGACATTTATTCTTAATAAAGTCTTCAAACCATTTAAGTTCATTTCCAGTTATACCTATGTTGTTCAATTTTCTCAAAAGCAGATCTTAATCAATTGTCTCAAAGGCTCGCTTTAATTCTAGGAATACTGCTATTATATGTTTGTTCCTGCTCAAGTCTTCCTTCCAGTTAGCAGTAACCAAGTTTAGAGCACTTTCACAGGAATGTTTTTTCCGGAATCCAGATTGCTGTGGTATAATAATTTTCTAAGTACTTTACAAGTTGGTTTTTTACCACTGTTCAAGTATCTTTTCGTCACATGGTAGCGTATTAATGGGCCTAATCTCCTCAGCTCTCAGAGTATTTTTGACTTTCTCAATGGGCACTACTACAGAAGTTTTCCAGGAGTCTGGAACTATACCTTTCTCTAGGCTTTCATTGACTATTTGAGTATAAAAGTATCCAGTATATGTAATGGAGTCTTTAAGCCCTATTACGGTTTACAACTCAACTGAGTTGAGTTGTATTTAAGACAACTCAACTTTAAAACAACTCAACTCCTTTTTGGCATTATGGACTACAACCTTTTTTAGTTGAAGTTGAATTGATGTTGCCAACCTAGAAAATCACAATTTGACAGATAATCGAACAACTGAAAGCAAAAAAATTTTTGTTAATATTTGCGAAAGTGTGTATTATTTTTTAATAAATAGAAACATGGACATAAACTTTGACTTATTTTACAATGACGAAAATGTTGGTGTCAAAATTGATATGCTGCCCATACGTAAAAGGCTTCGTGACCATTCGAATCCTTTGGAACTTCCAAGCAGCAAGTAAGAAAACGTTGTTGTTAAACTAAATGGATTTTAATGCAGTTTTTTGCAGATTTGTAAGCTACTTTCACTTAAAAAGGAAGCATTTTGCTTCTTGTTGAATGAGATGAGGGATCATTTCCAAAAACGCGTACGAGGAACGGCTGTGCCTCCCATATTAAAACTGTGCTCAACTCTCCGGAACTAGGGAACGCCCATGGGCGTTATTTCCCACTCAAAAAGGAAATTACGTCCATGGGCCTTATTTCCTTTTTAAAAAGGAAATAAAGCCCATGGGTGTTATCACCTTTTGCTGATGGGTGTTATTTCCTTTTTCGAAGAGAAATAAAGCCCACGGACGTTAAAAACGAATTAAAACAAGCTGATTCGAGAATTAAGTATATGGTTTTCTTTATTTCAATAAATTTTAACATATTTGTTATGTTTCTATAAGGCGGGGTGCAATAGCGCCTTGTGAAATAAGCCCTTTAAGGCCTTATTACACTATTATTATTACTTTCATTGTTTTTAATGAAACAATAAAGGATTACTTTTTGTATTTTATTGAATAGTTACAGACAAATTTCACGTTAACCAAAGTGGGAAACGTGGCACGCGGAAGGACATCACCGTGGCGGTAGCCACGGCTATGGCACACACCCGGAGTTGGAATGGCGTAGCCCAGGGTTATTTTTTAAAGCGCGGAAAGGTGTTCTGCACTTAAAAATCGTGGATCGGGCCTCCGTAACTATAATCCGAAGGGGGAAAAGCAATATTTTGTTTCTGTGAAAAGTTATTAGTGAAAAACCGAAAATTGACCCGGGTCAGATCCCCAATTCGGGGCCCCATCCACGTTTTTTATGTGCAGGACACCTTTCCGCGTAGGCGGCCTTCGGCCGCGCTTTAAAAAATAACCCTGGGCTACGCCATTCCAACTCCGGGTGTGTGCCATAGCCGTGGCTACCGCCACGGTGATGTCCTTCCGCGTGCCACGTTTCCCACTCTTTTCTCACAGGGTAATTTGTGAAAAAAATGCTAATCAACAGTTCGTGTTGCTCGCGTAAAATCCTATGGGCGTTATTTCTCTTTTAAAAAGAAAATAAGAGCCATGGGCTTTATTTCTTTTTGCAGATGGGCGATATTTCCATTTAAAAAGGAAATAAGGCCCATGGGCGTTATTTCCTTTTTGAATGGGAAATAACGTCCATGGGCGTTATTTCACTGCACCCGCGGCATCATGTTGTACTGAATTTCAAACGGAAAACGAAAGAAGTTCTTTGTCACAAGCACAACTCAATGATTGGATAAGGGATTTGGAATTGTCAAAGGAAAAGGCCGAACTACACGCCTCTCGAATGCAACAATTTAAATTTGTTTCATCCGATGTTAAGGTAACATATTATAGAACTCGTCACGAAGAATTTTCCAAGTACGAGGTGGTAATAAATGAAGATATTATTTTCATGGTAAGTAGTAATAAAAAGATTTTCCTACCATTGACAGACTAGAAACCATGCAATATTTTCTGGTATGTAAAAAATTGGTGCCAGATCGGGGTAAATTTATATAATTTTTCAAAAATGTGCCAAAAACATGTATAAAATAATTGCGACATACCACAATGTTTTCTTATCTTAGATAATGTTTCCTAAACCTTGGTTTACATATGAGCTGATATTCAAATCTTATAAGAGCACCCAGAGCACAGGGGGCTTGTTCAAATTGTACTAATTTTGGGGTCTAAAAACATTTTTTCTTAGAAACGGGACATGATGGAAATTTTTGGACCACGGATTCGTGTTCCGCTTAAAAAAAAATCATAAGGAGTATTTTTGTTTTTTTTTTTGCATTACAAAAACGGGGTGCTGTAACTAGTGCCCTAAAAACGAATAATTAATTTTATTTAATAGTAGTTTTGCAATTTCTTTTAAATGTGTGACTTTTGTCAATTTATTTGAGTAATAGAAACCACCTACACGAACAAACATACAAAACCTATTTTTGAGAAGATTTTTTGGTCAAATGTATATTTTTGAAGGGCCTAAAGGGTTAAAGTGGGATATTTCGCGAAAACGAGCAGTCCCGATTTTACTGTTTTTGTGCCCATTTTTGTTGAACCTATTCTTGCCAGCAGAGCGGTGTGTCCTATTTTATTTTGAATTTTTTAACTATATCCAGCAGGCGCGTATTCAGGGGAAACCCCCCCCCCCCCCGAAATTTCCGAAAATTAAAAATTAAATGTCTGTACTAGAATAATTACTCTATTCACTTTTAAAACTTCTGTTAATAAAATAGCATTAAAAGAAATAATGAAAATACGAAAGAATAAAATTAAATAATATTGCACACTGAGAGAAGTTATTGGTAGTCGCTAATCAATTATCAGAGCAAGTCTGCGAGGTCACAACTAAATTCCTGCAACGGTTCACTCATTTGGCGCTTTAAGAAACTCGCGCAAAATTATCAGACTTGCTCTGCATAAGATCAACTTAGCATCTCATCTACATAGCATGTTAACAATAGCTAGAGTGATTCGAACTCAAGTCTGTTGAAATTCAAATTAACTGCTTTTCGAGTTATGAATACAGCGGGCAAAAATCGTAAAAATGAGTGTCTCTCGTTATTGTAGTCACGGTTGCCATAAGTCTAACCAAAAAAATTACCATGAAGTTAAAAAAAAAATACCAAAAATTACAAAGCAGTACACAACGCAGTCGTATTGAATTATCAAAGACAGTAACAATGAGATTGTACTTATACTTGTCAGGAGATAAAAGTTTAAAAGTAAAAGTCCGGTATGCTGTTAAAAAGAAAATGCTGAAGAAATATGGTTAATTATTTCTTGACCATGAAATTGTCATGAATAGCCAAGAAATTTTGACGTTCCGTTCTGCATGTTGAATAATTTCAACATTATATGAATTTCATTGTTATTTTATTATATTCTTTGTTTTTTTCCGAAACTTCAATTTTTCTCCAAGAAATAAAGCGACAACTATTTATTTCATGCCAAAGCCAGATTTGCGCAGGTCGCTTTTTTGTAAAAATTTTCCAGAAATTAGCAGTAGAAAAGTAGAAGAGATTCTGACACAAAAAATTTTTCTTAAGCGTTTCATAAGTGTCATTTTATATATGTAGAGTTTTTGGATTTCTTTTGAACAGCGTAAAGCCCTAAAAAAGAATAATATTTTCCAATCCCAAAGGAGGAACGACCAAGCACGTTCATTGATGCATTAAATAATTGTTCCGTGTCTTTTTTCCCTATGGTACATCGATATATAAAAATTGCTGCAAATCTTCCAGTTTCCGTTGCTCCTTCCGTACAGTCTTTCTCTTCCCTTCGAAGGTTAAAAACTTATCTAAGAGGTACAATGGGGCAGGAGAGGCTGGCTCTACTCAACATCCACTATACTTTTGAAGTAACTCCTGAACAAATTCTAAACAAAATTTCAAAACAAACAAGAAAAATAAATATTGTTTTGAACACGGCTAAATGTTTTAGCCTACATTTAAAAATTTTTGGGGCTACATATACATTTCTTGAATTTTCAACAAAGTTCTTAACTTTGAGTTGCAGTATTTTTATTGTGAATTTACACATACTTTCATTCAAAAATAATGAAATTAGTCTAAAGAAGTTAATTTTACTGGAAATTCCAAAAACACCCTTTGAACGCAGATATACTGGTCTAGGTATATGGTTTAGAATTAAATTTACGCCGTTGCCATAGAAATGCGCGTAATAAAAATTATTTAAATTTTAAACCGAAAATGTTAACAATTTTTTATTTTTTTTTTTTAAATGTTTGGACTCGAACCGACGTGCCCCAAATCAGTGCGCAATGCTCTACCTATCGAGCTACGGCGCACTCATGAATTTTGTGCGAAAAGTACACATATTCGCTGTGTATACGACTTTTGTTGTATTTTTGTTTATCCCAGTTAAGTTTTAAATCTAAACCGCAAAAAATTTAGAATTTTTGTGGGTAATTGAAAGGTTTGGAATTTATTACCAAAAAGTTTTAAAAATTGTGTAAACCAATGAATGCTTTAAAATTTAGGCTCAAATTTTTAGCCGTGTAGAAAGAGAAAAATTTAAAATAAATAAAAGTATAAATATGTAATATGTAAAAATATAAATATGTGTGTATTTACAGGCCCCCCCCCCCCGAAATTTTTTTCTGGCTACGCGCCTGATATCCAGTATATCGGTTGTAGTGAGTTTTCGAAACTGAAATGCGAGACTACTATGTTCAATGTCCAAACTGACATCACTACTAGCAGTAATACTTAGGCTAATTTCTATGATACTGTCAACGAAATAGTTATTTAATGACTCCGCTATTTCATTCTCACGTGTGAAAAGTCGATCTTTGATCCATATTTTGCTAATAATATTGGACTCTTTAGATAAAGATATGCAATTTTTTAAGTTCTTCCACATTTCCCTGCTGTCCCCTATATTATTTGTAATTTTATGCTCCATGTATGTGGCCTTTTTTATCTTAATTAACTTTTTATATTTATGTCGGGTAGTCTGATAATCATCCCATATACCTGTCTCTAGAGCGATGTTATAGAGCCTTAGCTTCAGTTTATTAAGATTTGCCAGTTCTGCGTCATACCACTTATTCATAAGCTCAACGCAGACTTCTTTTGGGTATGTCAGACAGCTCATAGCACTTGTTATATTGTTTTGTAACAAGACAACCTTATTTTCAATACTCAGGTTTTCAAACTCAATATAATTACCCTGTCGCAATTGGTTAAGGAGATTATCACTTGTATAGTTTTCCCAAGACGTTAAGATTCGTTTATCTCTCATTTGATACATCTTATCTAATTTGACACTAAAGTAAATGGTTTCGTGATCTGTTATACGGTGTTCATCCAGTCTTTTACACGAGGTGGACTCACTGTTTGTAAATAAAAGATCAATCAATGTTTCAGTGTTGATTCCTTTTCGTGTATATAAGTCAATTTTTTGATCCATAGCAAAAGATTGAAACAAGTCAAGTAACTGATTACAATATGTTGTATTTTTGTATAGATTTTTCAGTACTTAGTCAAGTTGTTTCCTAAATTGTCATATTCAAAAATCAAGGAATATTTGTGGGACCAGATATTAGAAAACTAATGGCTGATAAAGAATTTACAAACTGTTTAACGCCCGATGAAGCAGCCGCGTGGGCATCTTTTCAAAATATCGTTCACCACTTTCTTGGTAATCACAAATCCTCTAATTTTGAGGAAATTATTGGCGATATGTTGGAAAATTATCGAAAGATTGCAGCTCGGATGTCTCTAAAGATGCATTTTCTGCATTCCCATCTCGATTTCTTTCCCGAAAACTTGGGTGATACGAGCGACGAACAGGGAGAGCGGTTACATCAAGATCTGGCCAAAATTTAAAGACGATACCAATAATTTTGGGATGAAAGCATGATGAGCGACAATGGTTGGACTCTAATATGCGAAACAGATACTAAGCAATACAAAAGTTAATAAAATGAATATTATTTGACAAATCTTAAAAAAAGAATTTGAATTTTGTTGAAAGTTACAAAAAAAAAATCCCCAAAAATAGAGTTTTTGCCGGATCTGCCTAATATTTTGCTAAAAGTGTTTGCTATTAAGCACACTAATTTTAGGAAAAAAGAATTATCATGATTTTCACAACTTCGTACAAAAAAACCATTTTCAAAATCGAAATTTTTTTAAAAATCGTAAAAATTCGACCAAATTTCGACTTTGGCCAGCTATTGCTCAGCAATGGTTTGACCTTTCCCTACATATAATACGTCGTTAGAATCCCTTCGAACAAGCTATTGCTTCCGTTCGTCGCTTTTGTAAAATTGGCGAAACGATTTTTTTAATGAAGTGATACCTAAAAAAACACAAAATTACCGATATCTCGAAATCTTATATCAATCTTAAAAAACGGAATGCAGATTCGGATTCAGCGTCATAAATTGACTTAAAAACCACTTTTACTTACCATGAAAATAATATCTTCATTTATTACCACCTCGCTTCCGTAAAATATTTATTTTTGCTTTCATCAATTTCTATGCAAAATGTATGCTGATACTGAAAATGTTACATAGAAATTTTGTATAAAAGTAACGGAAACGAGGTGGTAATAAATGAAGATATTATTTTCATGGTAAGTAGTAATAAAAAGATCTTCCTACCATTGACAGACTAGAAACCATGCAATATTTTCTGGTATGTAAAAAATTGGTGCCAGATCGGGGTAAATTTATATAATTTTTCAAAAATGTGCCAAAAACATGATTTTGTGATTTCGGCCAACTTACAAAATCTGTATAAAATAATTGCGACATACCACAATGTTTTCTTATCTTAGATAATGTTTCCTAAACCTTGGTTTACATATGAGCTGATATTCAAATCTTATAAGAGCACCCAGAGCACAGGGGGCTTGTTCAAATTGTACTAATTTTGGGGTCTAAAAACATTTTTTCTTAGAAACGGGACATGATGGAAATTTTTGGACCACGGATTCGTGTTCCGCTTAAAAAAAAATCATAAGGAGTATTTTTGTTTTTTTTTTTGCATTACAAAAACGGGGTGCTGTAACTAGTGCCCTAAAAACGAATAATTAATTTTATTTAATAGTAGTTTTGCAATTTCTTTTAAATGTGTGACTTTTGTCAATTTATTTGAGTAATAGAAACCACCTACACGAACAAACATACAAAACCTATTTTTGAGAAGATTTTTTGGTCAAATGTATATTTTTGAAGGTCCTAAAGGGTTAAAGTGGGATATTTCGCGAAAACGAGCAGTCCCGATTTTACTGAAAACGTAGTTCGACATCTAGGATGGTCCCAGACAAGACCTCATTCACAGTTTTTGTGCCCATTTTTGTTGAACCTATTCTTGCCAGCAGAGCGGTGTGTCCTATTTTATTTTGAATTTTTTAACTATATCCAGCAGGCGTGTATTCAGGGGAAACCCCCCCCCCCCTCGAAATTTCCGAAAATTAAAAATTAAATGTCTGTACTAGAATAATTACTCTATTCACTTTTAAAACTTCTGTTAATAAAATAGCATTAATAGAAATAATGAAAGAATAAAATTAAATAATATTTCACACTGAGAGAAGTTATTGGTAGTCGCTAATCAATTATCAGAGCAAGTCTGCGAGGTCACAACTAAATTCCTGCAACGGTTCACTCATTTGGCGCATTAAGAAACTCGCGCAAAATTATCAGACTTGCTCTGCATAAGATCAACTTAGCATCTCATCTACATAGCATGTTAACAATAGCAAGAGTGATTCGAACTCAAGTCTGTTGAAATTCAAATTAACTGCTTTTCGAGTTATGAATACAGCGGGCAAAAATCGTAAAAATGAGTGTCTCTCGTTATTGTAGTCACGGTTGCCATAAGTCTAACCAAAAAAATTACCATGAAGTTAAAAAAAAAATACCAAAAATTACAAAGCAGTACACAACGCAGTCGTATTGAATTATCAAAGACAGTAACAATGAGATTGTACTTATACTTGTCAGGAGATAAAAGTTTAAAAGTAAAAGTCCGGTATGCTGTTAAAAAGAAAATGCTGAAGAAATATGGTTACTTATTTCTTGACCATGAAATTGTCATGAATAGCCAAGAAATTTTGACGTTCCGTTCTGCATGTTGAATAATTTCAACATTATATGAATTTCATTGTTATTTTATTATATTCTTTGTTTTTTTTCCGAAACTTCAATTTTTCTCCAAGAAATAAAGCGACAACTATTTATTTCATGCCAAAGCCAGATTTGCGCAGGTCGCTTTTTTGTAAAAATTTTCCAGAAATTAGCAGTAGAAAAGTAGAAGAGATTCTGACACAAAAAATTTTTCTTAAGCGTTTCATAAGTGTCATTTTATATATGTAGAGTTTTTGGATTTCTTTTGAACAGCGTAAAGCCCTAAAAAAGAATAATATTTTCCAATCCCAAAGGAGGAACGACCAAGCACGTTCATTGATGCATTAAATAATTGTTCCGTGTCTTTTTTCCCTATGGTACATCGATATATAAAAATTGCTGCAAATCTTCCAGTTTCCGTTGCTCCTTCCGTACAGTCTTTCTCTTCCCTTCGAAGGTTAAAAACTTATCTAAGAGGTACAATGGGGCAGGAGAGGCTGGCTCTACTCAACATCCACTATACTTTTGAAGTAACTCCTGAACAAATTCTAAACAAAATTTCAAAACAAACAAGAAAAATAAATATTGTTTTGTACACGGCTAAATGTTTTAGCCTACATTTAAAAATTTTTGGGGCTACATATACATTTCTTGAATTTTCAACAAAGTTCTTAACTTTGAGTTGCAGTATTTTTATTGTGAATTTACACATACTTTCATTCAAAAATAATGAAATTAGTCTAAAGAAGTTAATTTTACTGGAAATTCCAAAAACACCCTTTGAACGCAGATATACTGGTCTAGGTATATGGTTTAGAATTAAATTTACGCCGTTGTCATAGAAATGCGCGTAATAAAAATTATTTAAATTTTAAACCGAAAATGTTAACAATTTTTTATTTTTTTTTTTAAATGTTTGGACTCGAACCGACGTGCCCCAAATCAGTGCGCAATGCTCTACCTATCGAGCTACGGCGCACTCATGAATTTTGTGCGAAAAGTACACATATTCGCTGTGTATACGACTTTTGTTGTATTTTTGTTTATCCCAGTTAAGTTTTAAATCTAAACCGCAAAAAATTTAGAATTTTTGCGGGTAATTGAAAGGTTTGGAATTTATTACCAAAAAGTTTTAAAAATTGTGTAAACCAATGAATGCTTTAAAATTTAGGCTCAAATTTTTAGCCGTGTAGAAAGAGAAAAATTTAAAATAAATAAAAGTATAAATATGTAATATGTAAAAATATAAATATGTGTGTATTTACAGGCCCCCCCCCCCCCCCCCGAAATTTTTTTCTGGCTACGCGCCTGATATCCAGTATATCGGTTGTAGTGAGTTTTCGAAACTGAAATGCGAGACTACTATGTTCAATGTCCAAACTGACATCACTACTAGCAGTAATACTTAGGCTAATTTCTATGATACTGTCAACGAAATAGTTATTTAATGACTCCGCTATTTCATTCTCACGTGTGAAAAGTCGATCTTTGATCCATATTTTGCTAATAATATTGGACTCTTTAGATAAAGATATGCAATTTTTTAAGTTCTTCCACATTTCCCTGCTGTCCCCTATATTATTTGTAATTTTATGCTCCATGTATGTGGCCTTTTTTATCTTAATTAACTTTTTATATTTATGTCGGGTAGTCTGATAATCATCCCATATACCTGTCTCTAGAGCGATGTTATAGAGCCTTAGCTTCAGTTTATTAAGATTTCTGCGTCATACCACTTATTCATAAGCTCAACGCAGACTTCTTTTGGGTATGTCAGACAGCTCATAGCACTTGTTATATTGTTTTGTAACAAGACAACCTTATTTTCAATACTCAGGTTTTCAAACTCAATATAATTACCCTGTCGCAATTGGTTAAGGAGATTATCACTTGTATAGTTTTCCCAAGACGTTAAGATTCGTTTATCTCTCATTTGATACATCTTATCTAATTTGACACTAAAGTAAATGGTTTCGTGATCTGTTATACGGTGTTCATCCAGTCTTTTACACGAGGTGGACTCACTGTTTGTAAATAAAAGATCAATCAATGTTTCAGTGTTGATTCCTTTTCGTGTATATAAGTCAATTTTTTGATCCATAGCAAAAGATTGAAACAAGTCAAGTAACTGATTACAATATGTTGTATTTTTGTATAGATTTTTCAGTACTTAGTCAAGTTGTTTCCTAAATTGTCATATTCAAAAATCAAGGAATATTTGTGGGACCAGATATTAGAAAACTAATGGCAGATAAAGAATTTACAAACTGTTTAACGCCCGATGAAGCAGCCGCGTGGGCATCTTTTCAAAATATCGTTCACCACTTTCTTGGTAATCACAAATCCTCTAATTTTGAGGAAATTATTGGCGATATGTTGGAAAATTATCGAAAGATTGCAGCTCGGATGTCTCTAAAGATGCATTTTCTGCATTCCCATCTCGATTTCTTTCCCGAAAACTTGGGTGATACGAGCGACGAACAGAGAGAGCGGTTACATCAAGATCTGGCCAAAATTTAAAGACGATACCAAGGATTTTGGGATGAAAGCATGATGAGCGACAATGGTTGGACTCTAATACGCGAAACAGATACTAAGCAATACAAAAGTTAATAAAATGAATATTATTTGACAAATCTTAAAAAAAGAATTTGAATTTTGTTGAAAGTTACAAAAAAAAATCCCCAAAAATAGAGTTTTTGCCGGATCTGCCTAATATTTTGCTAAAAGTGTTTGCTATTAAGCACACTAATTTTAGGAAAAAAAAGAATTATCCTGATTTTCACAACTTCGTACAAAAAAACCATTTTCAAAATCGAAATTTTTTCAAAAATCGTAAAATTTCGACTTTGGCCAGCTATTGCTCAGCAATGGTTTGACCTTTCCCTACATATAATACGTCGTTAGAATCCCTTCGAACAAGCTATTGCTTCCGTTCGTCGCTTTTGTAAAATTGGCGAAACGATTTTTTTAATGAAGTGATACCTAAAAAAACACAAAATTACCGATATCTCGAAATCTTATATCAATCTTAAAAAACGGAATGCAGATTCGGATTCAGCGTCATAAATTGACTTAAAAACCACTTTTAGTTGCCCAGATCCAAAACCGTGTATACTTGTGTAATTTAACTTTAAATACATGTGCATAAATATTATTATTTTTGAGACTTAACATTTGCCGATCCTGCGGAATCAATTTATTTTGGAGCAATCTCTTTTGGTATGACAAAATAACTTCCAAATGAAGTAACCCAAATGAAATAACTCCCAATTAAATAAGTACCCAACAACAAAATAAAAAGAAAACCAACATGTAGAAATGAAATAAGTTCCAATATTTGGGAGTTATTTTGTTTTAAGGCGGAAAATTATGAACCTGGTCCAGACTAGATTCGTTTAGGATGTTTCGCTAACTCGATGCTTATCATTACATATGTATGTATGTATGTATGTATGTAAATTCATTCAACTATGCTGTCGAGTTCAATCGCCTAGATAAATATCTTTACAAAAAATTCATTCACGGTACCGAGTGGAGTATTAAAGGTGAGTAGGTAGGTTGCAGTGGCTGCTAGTAAGGGAGCTAGCGCACATAGGCTCCGGAGGTCCCGTTGTGATACAACATGGATCTTAAGCGACCCCCTACTCGAACCATTTTGTGGATTTTACGAAGCGCAGAATGTGCTTTGACTTAATTGTGGCTAATTCTCCGAGATGCTGGAGAAAGCCCGACCCCAGATATTTTAACCTTCTACCCCACAGCGCAGGGCATTTTGTTTTTGAAATACACAAGTGCGTGTTGAAGTGAAAGTTTTTTCTACACACAGCACGAGAGTTCGTGCATAGATATTTTATATAAAAGCACACACGTGTGCATGTGCTTAACTCCAATCGGCACACACATGAGCTGTGTGCTAAAAAATATTTGTGGTAGCACATAGCACATGTGTAAGAGCGAAAAATATACAAGCGTGCTGCACACGTGCGTGCAAATTCGAACCCTGCCCATAAGTAGAGAGAGCTCTTCTCTTCTCAGTTTTAGTAGGTCTTCCGACCTACTCGCCCTGATCACCATATCAACTTTGCATGACAGCAGGTGCCGATCTTATCCCGTCACTTGCATCTTGGAGGAATTTATGCCCCATTGAGAGCTTATTAATAGCGAGCGGCATGCCTTAACCCTTCCAGGACTGTGAAAGCTGAGCGAATGTGGCCCCTCTAGCCAGCTCGTCTGCCATCTCATTTCCCGGTATGTCCCTGCGTCCCGGCACCCACACCAGGTGAATCTAGAGTTGCTCAGCCATCTCGTTGAGAGATTTGCGGCAGCCCTCTACAGTCCTGGAATTGTATGTACTTGCCCCCAGTGGCTTGAGAGCTGCTTAACTATTAGAGAAGATGTAGACATCCCCGTTGTTGATGTCCACTGTCTTCAGATGCTCTACAGCTTCCTGTATCGCGGCCACTTCCGCCTGAAAGACACTGCAGTAGTCAGGCAGTCTAAAACTAAGACTAAGGTCCAACTGAGGAGCGTACACCCCTCCCCCCACTTTGTCATCAAGTTTTGAACCATCTGTGTAAATGTGGATTGAGCCGTCGTCCAGGGACGGTCCGATGTCCCAGTATTCCCTCTCCGGAATCGTGATATAGAATTTTTTCCCTAAAACAGTACTTCGGTGTACAGTAATCAGGTAAATTCCTAAGTCGCATTGCGGAACTGGCCGCAGCCAGTTTACCACTTAAATCAATCGGTAAAATATTTAGGATTGCATTCAGCGCGTCCGCTGCTGTTGTACGTACCGCCCCACTGACACATATGAGCGCGCTTCTCTGCACTCTCTGCATTAAGATAATATTGGAATTTTTCTCCAGACCCATCCACCAGACTAGCACCCCATACAAAAGAATCGGTCTAACCACAGTGGTATAGAGCCAGAGCGTAATTTTAGGAGTCAATCCCCACTTTTGCCCTACGGCACCCCTACAGGAGTATAAGGCCACCAATGCCTTTCTAGAAAGAAAGCTTTTTATCTAAGATAATACCCAGGTACTTAGCGGAGTCACCAAGTTTGAGGGTAGTGTTACCTAATACTGGTAGCTGCAGCGTCGGAATTTTGTATTTCCTAGTGAACAGGACCAGCTCTGTTTTGCCCCGGTTAACACCTTAGGTTTCTCTGCATAATGTCACAAAGCGTTTGTGGGTATTTACCACTCACCACCACCGCAAGGTTATCCGCATACGCTATGACCTTAGTCCCCCCTCTCTCCCCAGAGTTTCCAGAAGTCCGTTGACTGTGGCTAAACATAGAAGAGGGGAGAGGATCCCAAATTGCGGCGTGCCTCTGTTGACGACCTTGTCTACTGATACATCGGCTAGATCCGCTTGCACCCTCCTGCTCGTCAGCATTTGGTGCACAAGAGACACCAGCCGAGGTGCAACACCCAAAACCGTCAGAGCTACCGTGATGGACTCCGGCGTGACGTTGTTAAACGCCCCCTCAATATAAAGGAAGGCTATTAATGTAAATTCTTTATTTGCCAAGGATTTTTCTATGTGCGTGACAATTTAATGTAACGCTTTGTCTGAGGATCTACCTTTCACATATGCACGCTGCGATGCTACGATTTTACTATCTAATTTCTCCCTGAAGTGCGGTTCCATGAGCCGCTCCAGAACATTGAGTTGGAAGGACGCCAGACTTATCGGTCTGAAATCTTTTGGGCCAACATGAGATATTTTACCCGCCTTAGGTATAAAGATTACCCTGGAGCTTTTCCAAGAGTTGGGAATCTAACAAAACGTGAACACACCCCTATATATGGCCTGCAACCATGGGATAACCTGCTCCGTGGATTGCTGAAGCTGTATGGGTGCTATGCCGTCTAGCCCCGATGCCTTGAAAGGCTTAAATGATCCGACGGCCCATACAATTCTTTCCTTAGTGAAGTACTGCCCTGGGTCTCTGACCCTTACACTCCGAAACTGTTATATATCGACAGCCACACTGCAAAACCCTGTATGTTCAAAACCAAAAAAGTTTTCAGGAGAGGGGAAAAACTGTGATAATTATAACATATGTACATGATCGACTGTTATTACATTTCACCACTGAAAAGAAACGGGAAGTTGTAACCCGATTTTTACTGCATTTTAATGCGCGAAATATCACGATCTATGGGAAAGGCTCAGCAAATTATTTTTGAAAAAAAAGTGACCTACGGAGTTTTGCAGTGTGGCTGTCGATATAACATTTGTACGTTCGCGTCTTGAGTACGCAGTTTTCATATGGAGGCCTTATAGTCAAGTTTCTCACCCCTATCATGCATTTCGACTTGGATCGAAATTTTCTCCGTTTGGCAACTTTGGTATCATGCGTTCCGTTTCCGTTCAGTTCAACTTCGAAACTTACAATTCTGCCTATCACGGACTTCGTTTTTCTAAGTTGTAATTTTGTTGACGGATAGCTGCTTGTTTTTTATTTTGCAAACAATATTAGATTAATTTCCGCGATTTTTTGTTAAAACTCTTAAAATATAAGTAAAACTCGTATATAAAAGTTGTAAAACGCTCGCTATATTTTATTTTTGTGCTGTAATGAGGTTTTTTGATATGTTTGGATGATAATTGTTTGCGACCGGTGCCGAGTGCTAATATTTGTCCAAAAATGTAGGAAGGGGTATCAAAAGGCGCGTTTCGATGCCGGGAATGTGAATCCGCCTCCGGAGATATAATATTTTCAATAATTTTGGACGCGCATTACCACTCAGCACCGGTTGTAAACAATTACCGAAAATTAGACTAGCATTGAAAACACCAATCTAACAATTTTACACACCATTACTAAAGTAATGGCAGCCACACGTGCACTAACAGCCACTCCACACCACCAACACATACTCGGTAAACTCCTTTGCCAGTTCCGGGGCCGCCAATGTCTTCATCCAGCCAAAAGTACCACCTGCGGTCAGACTTAATCCTGACATGTCTAATGTTTGCTCGGCGTATGTGTGTATCTGCGTGCCTGGTCGACGAAGCAGACTCTTTTCGCACCAACTCTATCGCAAATGCCAGCTACCTCCTACTGACGACATGGTAACATCCACCAACAGTGTCCTCTTGCTTTTTGTTGGTCCTCCGACGTCTGCTATAATCAATCAATTGATCTTTGTATAAAATTTCACTAAATTTATTACATAATGCTTAATACATATCGTCGGCTGAGGTCGCAACGGTGCTAAGTACCATTTTTCAAATTTTACAGGAGAGACAAAAAACAATATAAAAACATAAATTTAAATTAGGGATTTCGGTTTTTTACGTCATGTTACTCAATTTTAGAGTACAATAAGTGGACGCTCATAAAAAAACAAAAAATTTTAATTTTCGCCGAGTTATATGCATTTTTGGGACTTAGCACCTTTTTGCCAGCTACTTTTAATTTTTTTCACTGGACTTAGCACCTTTTCCCAAATCAAAACACATGCGAGTGAACCAAAGCAATTTTCTGAGTATGAGGGTTCTTAGAGGTTCTTCCGTAGAATTTTTACCTGGTCTTAGATTTCTTATATTAAGCCTAGTTCTACCACAATCCGCGCTTAAAGCTCAAATGACCTATTTTTTGAAGTTCTGTTACTCTGCAATTAGTAGCAATATTTGGATCAAAATACATTATTCTAAAAGCCTAGGCGTTTCTTTTTATCACACAACAGCGTTTTACTATCGCCGATTCATAGCAGAAAAGCAGGAGTAGATTTTATTGCACAACTTTTGACGAAAATGGACTTTTGTGAAAGTCGACAAGTAAATGTGATTTAGGTTCTTGGAAGTCTGAATATGATAGCCCAAACATTTGTCTTTACTAATCAAGGTCAAAAAGTTATGTGTCAGTTAAAAAGGAGAAGTGAGGTCAGCTGAGGTAGATGATCCCATTTAACATATGCATTCATAGTCGAAATAAAGTAGGTACTTAAGTTTATGTCGGTTTTTATGACATATAGGGCGTTGGAAATTGTGTCAAAAAACCCACGCTAACTTTATTAGATACTATTTTTCGAATATGAATATGCCACATATACTTTAACTTTAAATTTTCAAATTCGCTTGGACTTAGCACCTTTTCCTTTCATTGGTGGACTTAGCACATTTTCTAATCAATGCAAAAAACGCATTTAAAAACAGAATTGTTATGCAATTCATGATGTAAGTAGTGTATATTAACTGTTTCTAGCATTCTGCATCAAAACCTGAAAAAACCCAAAAGGCGGACTTAGCACCTTTGCGACCTAAGCCGACGATATGTAATTAGTTAATTTATGTAATTAAGTTAATAAATAATACAATTTTACTTTTACTTCAAAAGCACTAATTTGTGTAGTTTTGCTTTGTTATGTTCCAGTTCCACATATTTCAAGGCAAACAGCTGATTTCGAAACGTTTATAGCTCTTCCTCTTCTTCTTTCAATCCAATTTAAACGCATGATACCAATTTTCGATTTCGGCGGAGCGTAGAACGGGAACGTAATTGAAATCCATGATAGGGGTGTCTATTAAAAGATTAGAGCGTATTCAAAAGGTGTTTCTTAAATTCGCTCTAAGATCCTTAAAATTCGAAGACCCTGTCCCGTCTCATGCTTATTGACCTTCAATCTTTGGATAGTCGTAGGTGTATGTTGTCGATGGTTTTTATATTCAGTATGATTCAAGGTATCCTTGATTGTCCTTCTCTCATGGAAAGGATTACTTTGCTTTTGTTAATAATTTTTTGCTCCTTAGCTATAGATATTTAAACTTCTTTTAAATGCTTAGCACATTAATTTCTCAAGTTTAGTTTGTAACATACTTGTAATTTTAATTTAAAAATGTATGTACTTGTTGTTGTAAGAAACTTTCTTTCATTGACGGTATTACAATAAATAACAACAAATATGCACAAACAAAAAAGTCCAGCACACATGATACCTAAAAAAACACAAAATTACCGATATCTCGAAATCTTAAATCAATCTTAAAAAACGGAATGCAGATTCGGATTCAGCGTCATAAATTGACTTAAAAACCACTTTTAGTTGCCCAGATCCAAAACCGTGTATACTCGTGTAATTTAACTTTAAATACATGTGGATAAATATTATTATTTTTGAGACTTAACATTTGGCGATCCTGCGGAATCAATTTATTTTTGAGCAATCTCTTTTGGTATGACAAAATAACTTCCAAATGAAGTAACCCAAATGAAATAACTCCCAATTAAATAAGTACCCAACAACAAAATAAAAATAAAACCAACATTAAGGCGGAAAATTATGAACCTGGTCTAGACTCGATTCGTTTAGGATGTTTCGCTAACTCGATGCTTATCATTACATATGTATGTATGTATGCATGTAAATTCATTCAACTATGCTGTCGAGTTCAATCGCCTAGATAAATATCTTTACAAAAAATTCATTCACGGTACCGAGTGGAGTATTAAAGGTGAGTAGGTAGGTTGCAGTGGCTGCTAGTAAGGGAGCTAGCTACTCGAACCATTTTGAGGATTTTACGAAGCGCAGAATGTGCTTTGACTTAATTGTGGCTAATTCTCCGAGATGCTGGAGAAAGCCCGACCCCAGATATTTTAACCTTCTACCCCACAGCGCAGGGCATTCACATAGGAGATGCCACACAGTTTCAGGCTCCTCCTCATCTCTGCAGCTTCTGCAGAAGTCATTAAAGGGGATACCCAACCTTTCTGCATGACGACCTAGACCTATATGTAGCGTTAGGAGCCCCATAAGCAGGGTTCGAATTTGCACGCATGCACACAGCACACACACGCGTGCAAAAAAATGCTCACAAAACTTATTGCTCATGCACATGAGCTGTGCTTTAAAAAAAAAACATTAAGCACACCGCACGCGTGTGTGCAGTTTGAAATAAAGCACTTGCACGCGTGTGTGTTTTGTATTGAAAATATAAAAGCACAGACTCATGCGCGTGTTGTTTTATTTTATTTGCTCTCAAATTTTTCTATTGATTTTTTATATGGCAGAAAAAAATTTGTGTGTTTTGTTTTTGAAATACACAAGTGCGTGTTGAAGTGAAAGTTTTTTCTACACACAGCACGAGAGTTCGTGCATAGATATTTTATATAAAAGCACACACGCGTGCATGTGCTTAACTCCAATCGGCACACACATGAGCTGTGTGCTAAAAAATATTTCTGGTAGCACATAGCACATGTGTAAGAGCGAAAAATATACAAGCGTGCTGCACACGTGCGTGCAAATTCGAACCCTGCCCATAAGTAGAGAGATCTCTTCTCAGTTTTAGTAGGTCTTCCGACCTACTCGCCCTGATCACCGGCCATATCAACTTTGCATGACAGCAGGTGCCGATCTTATCCCACCTGTCACTTCCATCTTGGAGGAATTTATGCCCCATACCAGGTGAATCTAGAGTTGCTCAGCCACTATAACTTCGCGAAATCTCAAAACCTACATCTACATATGTCTTTTTTTTAATTTTTGCCTTTAGAATCGTAATCTGTAAGTTTTTTAACTTAATAAATGTAAACCAAGTTTACTATCAAGTTTTTTATATGATCTGCTGCAACCTGAGTGCATATGGTTTTTAAAATTTTCAAATGCAACGCGCGAATTCTAAGAGTTAGCCAATTCGAATGAAATTTTGCACAGCTTATGTTTACAGCAAAACACATCATATTCCGTCTGGCGAAAAAAACAATTTTTCTTAACGACTTGCCGACATGATTTTACGTGAACTGTTTATGCAAATTTGCCAAGTTTGGATACATTTATGACACAGTTTTTCTTTGCTTTTTTTCTGCCTTCTTAATATTTTATGGGGATTCCATAACTAAATTGCATCGTCCATTGTATTTCAGTGCCTTCTGGTATGCCCAGCGCCCCAATTTTGGGGTGGCATTTGTCTTAAAAACTACGAGAGATTTGAGTAAAAAGCCTAAATCACGTGGTCATTGGGGTCTCATAGCTCACCACGGTTGCTTTTTTCCCTTGAAAATTTTTGTTTTAAAAAGTTGGGATTAAATGGTTTAAACAATTCATCAGTCAACAATGTTTAGTTGGTTCAAGCTCAATTGTTGAACACGAATTACTTCATAAAATTTGCTAACTTAAGTTATCACAACAAACAAATTCATTTAGCATCTTGTAATAATGAATCTTTTGAAAACAAAATTTCTATTGCTGATAAAATATATAGTCTGTATTATAACTACAAGTTTCTTCTCTTTCACAAAATGCTTCCTTGGATCAAAGCATTCAAAGTTTATCTCATTTAATTTCAATTATATGTGAAAATTTTAATAAGTAAGCTCTTGATGTAAGCGAGTTTAAAAAGTAAGAATGTATGTTGGTGTCACTCTGGATTTGGTAATAATGTTTCAAAATGTGAATTGTTTATCATTTCATTAGTTTATTTTATTTGCATTGCATGATATTGTAATTCGCAATCAGATTGTAAAATATTTCGAAGATATAGTTTATGTTTTGGAAAGCCAAGGTGTGGTTTTTCCAAGCGAAAATGAGGAAGCCAATCGTGCCATGCCTCAGAGCCAACAGTGCTCGGCACCAATAAATAAGTATAGGTTGTCACAGGTGTCCCACACCTCCCGTTCTCCAAAGAACAACAATTTTCAAAATTTGAGCAACACAGTCGTCAGAACCTGAGCCAAATGAATAAATACAATTTGAGCAAAACGGTCAAATAGCACCTGAGCCAAATAATAAAATATTAAAAATAAATTTAAAAAAACTACTCGCCTTCTCTAAAGCTTAGATATGAATGTAAATTTGAATTAAAACAAAATTATTGAAATTGAAGCTTTTTATCATGCCGGTGGCGCAAAACCAACGACCAACCAACTTAATTTGGCGGCCTACCACACCGAAGGTCCAACGTTCAAACCCTGGTACAGCTTTCATCAAAAGTAGTTTCAACAAGTTTTTTCTAAACGGGGTCGCTCCTCGGCATTACTTTGACAAACTCTCCGAGTGAATTTCTGCCATGAAAGGCTTCTCAGCAAAAATTCATCTGCTTTGCAGATGCCGTTTGGAGTCGGCAAAAAACCGTAGGTCCCGCCAATTTGTAGGAAAAAATTCAAATCGGCACACCACAAATTGGAAGAGAAGCTCGGCCCAAAAATCTCTTAGGAGATATATATCTTATAAATAAAAATGAATGTGTGTCCTTTGTAGGCGTCCAAAGTACTAAACGGATTTTTATGCAATTTTCACAGTATATTCTTGGGATCATGGGTTAAAGCACAGGCTATATTAATTTTTGGAAAAGTGCACGGTGCACCGCCCAGCCCCAGGCCATATAGAATTTAAATCGTCATAACTATGAACATATTTGGTGTAAATGAATGATTTTTGGATATGTGTCCCTTGGTCAAGATTTATATAATTTTAGAAAAGTGGGCGGTGCCACGGCCACATTTTTGTTTTTAGTTTGTACTTCAATAATATCCAAAGTTTATGGTCCATCGGTTTTAAACTACGGTTTTAAATACGTAAAAATCATCGTTGAGTATGACATAGGCTATATTTGTAAATTTTTTGGAAAAGTGGGCAGTTCCAAGCCTACCAGCTAAGTAATATTTCAATTCGTTATATCCCTGAATGTATGTATTTGCTTTAGTGAGATTTTAACGTTCTTAAATCTTAATGAAAGCACTTAATAACTTGTTTCTTATTGCCATTTAACGGGTGATGACACAAAAATGAGACTTTCGTTAAACTACTTTATTTTAAAATGTATCGCATCGAATCAGGAGGCGAAGACTTCTGTGTCGCTGTCATTAATTTCTAAACTACATACGTAGCTTCCATTACAAAAAAAATTAATGGTTTTGCTGAAAATGGCTTCGAAGCAACAAACCATCAACGAGCGTGTTGTACAATTCTATAAAAAAAAATGAAAAACTTGGAAAATTGTTCACCGTTAATCATTTTAAAAGCGAGGGAGTTCCACGATCTACCTTATATAGAATTCTGAAGACAATGAGGGTGGAAAGGTGTGGCAGTAGAAGGATTCCGTTGATTATGACCAAACGAGCTCTATCCACCCAGGAACCTGAGATTTACTGAGAGGAAAATAACTTTCATCGTCTGAACCGTACGATTTCTTGCTGTGATTTCGAAGCATCCAGCGGCATTGCGACTTTATTCTAGATATTTGCTCGGCGGTATATCCTGGTGATCTGACTTTTTTTCTACACTTTATCTGCATTTTTTTTAACGTTTTGCAAATATAACTCTGGTGATAATTCATCTCGGAAGCAGCGTCGCGTTGGCTTATGCCATCCCTATTGTTGAACTAATACCACATATTTTTAACGCTGAAGTTTTATCTGATGATTACCAGGTATTCAGAAATGATCGCATTAACAGAGTCGGGGGTGGCGTTCTGATAGCTGTTCATTCGTCAGTGCCCTCTGAGAAGGTTAGTGTTCCTGGTTTAGATTCAAGTGAATTTATGTGCGTCCGTATACTTCTAAAGAATTCTTATATATACTTAGTGGTTTGTTATATCCTCCGTCATCAGATATATCAAGTTATATGCAACATGTCTCAATGTTCAAAACTGTAAATTCAATAGCTAAAGTTTCCGATTCGATGATCGTACTGGGCGATTTTAACCTACTCCATATTTCATGGAATATCTTTGACGGAGGCATTGTGCCAATTTCATCTAAAGCGGGGTATAACGACTTCTTGGATGAAATGTCGGACCTCTGTCTTAATCAAATAAACATCATACCTAACAATTTCGGAAAGATCCTGGACTTAGTTTACGTCGATGATTCATCTAAGTTCTGCTTAAGTCGATGTGATCCTCTGATTTTACCGGAAGATGTCTACCATCCTTCTTTGGAGATCGTTTACGAAATTAGAACTAACGAAGAGGGAAGTGACTTTTGACTTTGCAAAAGCCAACTTTCATAAATTAAATAAAGAGTTGTCTAAATTAACTTGGCCTGAATATTTTGGCGATATTGAGCTTAATCTTTCACACTTTAATAACACTATTTATAGGCTCTTTGATAAACATGTACCTAGACGTAAATCTTTCTATGATGAACCAACGCAAGCATGGTTTACGAAAGAATTTAAAACCTTAAAAAATAAAAAGAACCGTTCATTCAAGCTTTACAAACAATCCGGTTTAAACAAAGATTACCTAAAGTACTCGAATTTACGTCAGAATTACTTTGAGTTTAACAAAAAATGTTACAATGCTTATATTCGCAAAATAAACACCAACATTATCTGCAACCCAAGGTCATTTTATGGTTTCGTAAACTCAAAACGTAATGTAAAGCTCTTTCCTTCTGCTATGAAATACCAAGACTGTATATCCAGTGATAATCAAGATATTGCAAATTTCTTTGCTCAGTTTTTTAAATCTAATTATTGTACTACAGCATTTTCTCAATTAATCGAGTATCCATACCTGTTGGATACAAACAACTCTATTAATAGTCCAATAATTTCTCCTGAAAATCTCTTATACTATCTAAAAACCTATCTAAAAAACTGTGCTAACTTCATTTACCAGCCTCTTACTGGTCTCTTTAATTTGTTTTTGAAAAGTGGCGTATTTCCATCAGTCTGGAAAGAATCTTTCCTTACGCCACTTTATAAAAGTGGGAGTAGATCATCTGTCGACAACTATCGTCCCATAGCAAAACTTTCCGCGATTCCAAAATTATTTGAAGCTATTGTTACAAATAAGCTTACAGATTCTATCTCCACATTGATTGCAGATTGTCAGCATGGCTTTTGTAAGGGAAAATCAACAAATACTAACCTACTAGAATTTACAACTCATGTGTCGAACGGGTTTAGAGAATTATGCACACAGATGTTATATATACAGATTTCAGTAAAGCGTTCGACAAAGTGAGTCACTCACTACTTATTCATTAACTTGTCCTACTCGGCTTTCAACCCAGTCTCACCCGCTGGATATCCTCTTATCTTCTTTACAGAACACAAAGAGTAATTTTTAAGAATGCGCTATCTAATGTCATTGATGTATCTTCGGGAATTCCTCAAGGTAGCCATCTTGGCCCTATTCTGTTTTTGCTGTTCATAAACGATATATCCAGTACTATTAAGTTTTCCAAAATTTTGATGTACGCTGATGATGTCAAGATTTTTATGTCCTACACTCTGAGCGAAAATAGATCTTTACTTCAATCTGATCTTGATAGACTGGGTGCTTGCTGTGATTTAAACTTTATGCCCCTCAATATTAAAAAATGTAAATATATGTGTTTTTCGCGCAGAAACACACAACCAGCTTCCTACACAATTAACAATCACATGCCACAAAGTGAAGTGAAGTGTAAGGAAGCTAAAAGCGAAGCTCCTAGCAAAAAATAGGAAAAAGAAACACAAAAGAGCGCAAATCATTAACAAAAAACTATTGCCACGTAAGTTTTTCTGTTCCCGTAGCGTTTTTGAAAGCCTTGAAAAGCTGTGTTTGCGAATATTTTAGCAAATTTGTATAAAATACAAATTTTTCTGTTGTTTTCGCTTTCGCATATTGGAAGGATTGCACAAGCGAGACGGTATATATATAAACTAAACATTTACAAAGTGTCAAATACAGCTGATCTTGTCACCCAAAGGTGGGGCCAGATCAGCGAGGCAGCTGACGTTTGGCAGTGCTGCCAAGGTAGCAAAGACACAACCCTTTGTTTCGGCCACTAGGGGTGGGAATAAATTAAGAAAAAATAAATAAACAAAGCTAAAATAAAATAAACAAAAAAGTTAATATAACCAAATAATAATAAAATTAGTAACAATATAATCTTACTACTAAAAATAATAATAAAATAAATACTTTCAAAGAAAAATAAAATTAAATTTAACTAATAATAATTAAAACAATATAAAATAAGATAATACAAATAATAATTTAGTGTCTCCTACCACAAAGGGGATCATTGCGGGACTCGCCAAGGTAGTAGCGGACACCGCGGCGGTCACCGAAATGGAAGGGGTGCCAGTACCGCTAGTCGGGGAGAATGAAGGGGACGTAAATAGGTAACCCCTTCGTGAGGCGGTCGAGACTAGGGCACTCGCCGCCTCGTTCAGCTCCTCAAATCTCGGGCAGGCCCGTCCGCGCTGGCGCTCGAGGGCAGAGAAGAAGACGACCGGGCGTTTCAATCGCTAGGAAGGCTTATCGGAGAGCTTAAGGAAATTATTGGAAGTGGAAAACGTTCCTTTAACCAAAACCTTAAAGATATAATAAAGGCGATCTCTGTGTCGTACGATGAGGCAGCAGAAACCTTCATGGGGGAGAAAAGGGGAGTGGACTCCAAGCAGTCCCAGACGTCACCGTCACTGAGCCAGCAGCCACAGCAACAACGCGCTAAACGGGGGCGAGAACGCGCTCCTGGTGGAACACCTTCGCCACAGAAAGAGCCAAAGAAGCGAAAGGATGCGCAAAAACCAGCATCTAAGTACTCTGACGTGGTAGCAGCCAAGGTCTCCAAAACAGCGGGCCACCAGGGCAAGGAGCAGCATGGCAAACGGTTCAGAAAAAACGCCCGAAGCCCAAAGCTGCCCGACCCGACGCCATCGTCATTAAATCCACGGGAAAGTGCTCGTATGCGGACATTCTAAAGGCTGTAAAAACCGAGGAGACTCTTAAAGAGATGAGTACCATGGTTCGCAAGATCCGTAAGACCGCGAAAGGTGAGTTGTTGTTCCAGCTAACCAAGCAGGCAGAGGGCAGCACTGCTAAGCTGCAAGCGGCAGTAGGGCAAGCCTTGTCTGGCAAAGCCGAAGTCAAGTCCCTGACGGAAGCGACCCTTTGTGAGATCCGTGATATGGATGAGGTGACCACGCCAACGGAAGTCTGCGAGGCACTGAACTCGCAGTTTTTAGGTCTGGAAATGCAGCTGTCCAACATCCGATCCATTCGAAAAGCTTACGGCGGAACACGACGGCGACAATTTCGATCACTGGAGAAGCGGCCAGAAAGCTACTAGCCAGTAGCAAAGTTAGAATAGGCTGGGTTGTATGCCGCATTCGGGCGAAAATTGAGCCAAAACGCTACAAGTGTATGGACTTCGGGCATATCTCGAGGAACTGCGCCAGCGAAAAGGATGCAAAGGGGAAATGCTTCAAATGCGGAGGCGAGGGACACATCGCCAAAACGTGCACGAACTCGCCAAAGTGCATTCTATGCACTGAAAAGAAAGCCAATCGCACCGATCATCCTACCGGGGGAAACAACTGCCCGGTATACAGAGCGGCGGTCCAGAAACTCAGACCGTTATGAGATTGGTCCAACTCAATCTCAACCACTGCGAAGCTGCGCAAGACCTATTGTCGCAAACTATAAGGGAGCTAAATGTCGACGTAGCAGTGATAAGCGAGCCCTACGGGGACAAGTCTGTAAATTGGCTACCCGATTTATGTGGCAAGGCAGCAATGTGGTCCTGCGGAGAGAACTCGCTTTACATAGAGCCCGTTCTTAAAGAAAGAGGTTTTGTGTGCGGCAGGATAGGAGATATCTTGGTATATAGCTGCTACATACCACCAGCACCTCGCTAGAAGCTTTTGAAGAAGTAGTTGGTAAAATAGCCACAGATGCGACTACGAGGCAGCGATTCGTCATAGCTGGCGACTTTAACGCATGGGCTGTCGAATGGGGCTCACAGCGAACTTCTCCGAAAGGGAGAGTTCTTCTCGAAGCATTTGCTTGCTTGGATGTAGCGCTACTTAATACAGGTGAGCAACATACATTTTCCAGAAATGGCTTCGGTTCCATAATCGACATTACGTTCGTAAGTGGAAATATGTTCAGGATGTGCGAGTGGAAGATTAGTGAGTGCTATACTCAAAGCGATCACTCTGCAATAATATTGGACATCAAAGTAGACGGTGGAAGGACTCCCACCAACCAAACATCCGTGAGGAGGCGGGGTTGGAAGGTCAACACCTTCGACCCCGATGTGTTCAAGGCAATGCTACCACCAACTGAGTATACAGGCAGCGCGAATCTTATAGCCACTAAAATAATGTCCGATATCAAAGGAGCATGCGAAGCGTCGATGACCAGAAAGACCATACGAAAACAGCAAAGCTCGGCGTATTGGTGGAATGACAGCATACAAACGCTAAGGGGATAATGTATTCGGGCGAGGCGGCGCTTCCAAAGATCACGAGATAGGCCAACCTTCTTAGAGTACAGAGATGCCTACAAAGCTGCGCGTCATGCTTTGAAGGCGACAATAGCGAATAGTAAGCGACAATGCTTTCTCAACCTCTGCGAAGAGGCTGAACACGACCCATGGGGAACGGCTTACAAATTGGTCTTGAAAAAGTTGAAAACCAAGCGCGAAGCCATACCAACATGCCCGTCATTCCTCAAAAACGTGGTCGATACTCTCTTTCCCACGCAAAGAAAACTAGTTTCCCCTACGCCAAATAATCCATTATATGCATTTAATGAAGTGACGGTAGAGGAAGTGCTCCTAGCGGTTAAGAGACTAGATGACAACAAGTCTCCTGGTCCAGACTGCGTGCCCAACAAAGTACTGAAGGTGGCGGTTGATTATAAGGCGTCAACGTTCGCGAACTTATTTACTGCATGCCTAGCTGAGGGGACATTCCCTTCGATATGGAAACGCCAAAATTTGGTGCTACTGCCGAAGCCTGGAAAAAACCTGGCGGAGCCATGCAGCTACAGGCCCATTTGCCTGCTCGACTCGGCAGGCAAAATTCTTGAGCGACTAATCTACAATCGTCTAGAAAAAGAAATAGAAGAGGTGGCTAGAGATACCGCTCAAGATGCAATAAGCGGCACACGCTGGCTCGAGGGATCTAAGGAATACTGCCTTATCGTGACCTTAGATGTAAAGAACGCATTCAATTGCGCTAAGTGGGCGAAAATTCTGGATACCCTAGACAGGGTAGGTATATCCTATTATCTGAGACGCATAATCCGCAGCTATTTTGACGGACGTCTGCTGCAATACGAAACGGCAGATGGCACGGAAAAGCTCCATGTCACAGGCGGGGTTCCTCAAGGGTCCGTACTCGGCCCATTACTATGGAACATCATGTACGACGGAGTGCTGCCACTTAAAGTACCTAATGGAGTTAAGATTATCGGATTCGCGGATGATATCGTACTGATTGTTACTGCCAAACACTTAAGTGATATATGTGGAAAAACTAATGTAAGCATAGTCAGCGTTCAAACATGGCTCATGCAACATGGACTGCAGCTTGCGGAGCACAAAACAGAGGCGGTGCTAGTATCAAGCAGGTCACGATAAGAATCGGAGACCATGACATTGAAACAATGCCTGCAGTTAAGTATCTGGGAATCATGATAGACAGGAGGGTGTCTTTCAAAACACATCTAGAATACGCTAACGAGAAAGCAGCGAAAACTATATCATCGTTATCGAGGATAATGCTAAGCGCACGAGGTCCAAAGCAAGGGCGGCGTCAGCTACTGGCAGGCGTAGTGAAAAGCCAACGACTCTACGGGGCACCGGTGTGGCAGCACGCCATGGAGTATCAGTCGTAACTACGCGGGGTGAAGTCGACCTATCCCTTGTGTGCTCTCCGAGTTTGTACCGCCTTTAGAACGGTATCAGACGATGCCGCACTGGTAATCTCAGGCTTGTGCCCAATCGACATATTGGCAAAGGAAGCAGCCACAATGTTTGAGGATAGAAACTCGGGGTCCGAAGCACGCGAGACTAGTATTCAAAATTGGCAAAACAGATGGAGCATATCCAATAAGGGGCGCTGGACATACCGCTGTATACCAGATATTAAAACTTGGGTAACGAGAACACACGGGGAGGTAGATTTCTACCTGGCTCAGTTCTTAAGCGGCCACGGATGCTTTAAAGAATACCTTCATCGGTTTAAGCACGAAAGCAACAACGTATGCGATCACTGTGGAGGCGAGGCCGTGGAAGATGACTACCACGTATTCTTCGAATGCCCCAGATCGTACAGCTTTAGAAGTAAACTACGCAGCATAGCCGATGAGGACTACACTCCCGAGTCGCTGGTTGGTCACATGCTACGAAGTAAACAAAAATGGATGGCAGTGTGCGAGGTAATCGCAGAAGCCACGAAGTGGCCCAGTTTAACACACCTATATCAGAGGCGAAGATTGCAGATTGGAGATTCAGCCTCTCCACTGCATTGACCTGCAAACACAATTTTAAGAGTACGTAAGTATCTCAGATGCGGGTGGAAACACGGCCTTTCAACCGCCTGGTCCACGTGACACAAGCAAGAAGGAGCAGATTGGGGACGCGGCCTCCCCACTGCATTACCTTGTAACTGAATATGTTGTGAGTATAATTGATTACTTATAAACGTACTGAATTATTATAGATGCGGGCCGGAAACACGGCCACTCCAACTGGCTAGATGCAGAAGAGCTAGTGAGACAGAATAAGCGAGTAGATGTAGTGTAAGAACATGCCTATATAGCTATATCTATATACATATCTTTGGTAGTAGGACAAGAACGACATTCTTTGATGAATATGATCAATACTCCAGACTTGATGAATGAAAAATCTAACAAAAGATCCCCAGCTAAGAACTGAAATAGTACAGTAACGCTGACCAACTGACGTTGAGACTTGTGCTCAAACCACCTCCCGACGGAATACTTAACGGGAGTACCGGGGGGATCGGTACATGACGGTAGGAGGTTTAGTGTGTTAAAGTCATACACTGACTGTAAGGCTTTCGATGCTTCCTCCACTGGAAAAAAAAAAAAAAAAAAAAAAAAAACGCACTCGCTCTGGCTCTTGCATTGATCATATCTTTTTCCGTTATAATACCCTCTCATATCGAACTTGCACTAGTTCAAACATAGACCTACAGGTGACAGATGGTGCAGTGAAATAACGCCCAAGGAAATAACGCCCATGGGCGTTATTTCCCACTCAAAAAGGAAATAACGCCCATGGGCCTTATTTCCTTTTTAAAAAGGAAATAAAGCCCATGGGTGTTATTTCCTTTTTCTGATGGGTGTTATTTCCTTTTTCGAAGAGAAATAAAGCCCACGGACGTTAAAAACGAATTAAAACAAGCTGATTCAAGAATTAAGTATATGGTTTTCTTTATTTCAATAAATTTTAACATATTTGTTTAACATACATATGTACATATCTATGTACATATTTGTTAAGACTATGTTTGAAAACTAAATATGTAATTGAAAGTTTTGAAGAGTCAAATCAAATGTTATAGAAATATTTTCATAGATTTTTGAACGATTTGACGACAAACAGGACACAATATGTTTGTATTACTATTCAAAATAGTACGCTTACTGTGCTCTGCAAAACAATCTGTACATAATTTAACATGATTACAAGGTATTAAGAGGGTGTCTGGTGGCTTATTAACAAATAATACATAATAATTCTTTTTGAGATTCTGAAAAGTTAGTATCAGATTCTTGATCTATGCACATATTTGTTAAGACTATGTTTGAAAACTAAATATGTAATTCAAAGTTTTGAAGAGTCAAATCAAATGTTATAGAAATATTTTCATAGATTTTTGAATGATTTGACGACAAACAGGACACAATATGTTTGTATTACCATTCAAAATAGTACGCTTACTGTGCTCTGCAAAACAATCTGTACATAATTTAATATGATTACAAGGTATTAAGAGGGTGTCTCGTGGCTTATTAAAACAAATAATACATAATAATTCTTTTTGAGATTCTGAAAAGTTAGTATCAGATTCTTGATCTAAATCTTCATCAGAATCTTTATCTGAAACATCTATTTTATATTCAATAACATCTTCAAGCGAAATAATATTGTTTTGCCAGTTACTCATTTGATTTAAAAAATCTAGAAGTGATATTTTGTTGGTTGTGACATTTCGAGTAGCCTTTTCAATCAAATCGGCTCTTTGCTTATGTATCTTCCTTGTATTTTCAAAAACTCCATAAGTTCCGTTTAACGACTGGTTGAATTGTACAGACGCTTTGAAATCTTCATCTTGAATGCAGTTTAAGAACTTGCAGAAGTTCCCTTTTGGTACAAGTTTTTTGCTTAATTGTGAATGATACCCCTCCAAGCTACTTGTAGTACGCATACTTTCATTAAAGACTGAAAAAGAAGACGGGCCTTCCTAAGGCCCGGTTTTTCAGTCATTGGTTAAGCTCAATTTAAACTAAGTTTGCCTAATCTCGGCATAAATTTAAACTCCAGTTAAACTGCAAAGCGGTTTTTCAGTGAGAGTTTAAGGCAGCTTTTTTGATCTGCTTTTTATACGGCAACATTGGTTTTTTTGTATCTAGATCGGCAACAGATAACATTCGTTTACATATTTAACGCAATTGCTAAATGAAAAAACGGTGTGAACAAAGATAAAGATACGCCGTGTACAAGTTAAATAAAATATATAAATATAAATAAATTTCAAATGTCCAGAAGCAAGAATTTCTCACCAAATACTTCACAATTAAAACAATCAACTATGCAAACAGCTGACAGGTTAACTAAAGTTTAACCCTGGCAGATTGGCCGCTTAAACTCCGTTTAAACTTCGTTCAAAGTTGACTGAAAAACTGCATAACAAGTTTAAGCTTAGTTTAACTGACAAATTGAGTTAAACTTGCACTGAAAAACCGGGCCTAAGTGGATAAATTTAAAAAAAATCTTGTTAATAAATGAGTATGTTTTTATAAGGCGGGGTGCAATAGCGCCTTGTGAAATAAGCCCTTTAAGGCCCTTATTTCAAAAAAGGCTTTATTACACTTCGAAAGAGAAATCAAGTCTTAAAGGCCTTATTGCTCTTTCATTTTTTTTAATGAAACAATAATATTCTAACTCTTTTTGTATTTTATTGAATAGTTACACACAAATTTCACGTTAACCAAAGTGGGAAACGTGGCACGCGGAAGGACATCACCGTGGCGGTAGCCACGGCTATGGCACACACCCGGAGTTGGAATGGCGTAGCCCAGGGTTATTTTTTGAAGCGCGGCCGAAGGCCGCCTACGCGGAAAGGTGTTCTGCACTTAAAAATCGAAAATTGACAAGGGTCAGATCCCCAATTCGGGGCCCCATCCACGTTTTTATGTGCAGAACACCTATCCGCGTAGGCGGCCTTCGGCCGCGCTTCAAAAAATAACCCTGGGCTACGCCATTCCAACTCCGGGTGTGTGCCATAGCCGTGGCTACCGCCACGGTGATGTCCTTCCGCGTGCCACGTTTCCCACTCTTTTCTCACAGGGTAATTTGTGATTACAACAACCACATGAAAAAGACAGAAAAATTCTGAACTTTAACTGCAAATATCTTGCAAAATTCTAAAAATATCGGATTTCCCCCTCCAGATTATTGTTACGGAGGTGAAGACGCGTCTATTGATACCTCTACCTAGATTTTTGGACGTGTATTAACACTTGACGTTGGATGGATGGCGCGGACGCACGAACCGGCGGACGCGGATGGGAGCGGGGACGGACGCACAGCCGGAAATCAAATCTTCGTGATAACCCCAATCATATCAGTAGTTGGTTGTCACTTATGTTTAATAAAAAAAAAATAAGGCTTTATTGCACAATTGGGTAAATTTTTATAAAGGCTTTATTTCACTTTCAATAGTGTAATAAGGGCTTATTTCACAAGGCGCTATTGCACCCCGCCGTTTTTATAAACATACATACGTACCTTTTTCATCCATTGCTTTTCAAAGTATTTAATGAACTTATGAAATTCGGGAAAATCATGAAATTTCGCGTTGGCATCATCCATCAATATCTTTAATCCGTCACTAATTTTATTCGGTGGTAAGAGTGGCAAAATGAAAAATTTTTTGTATAACCGACTGGCATCTTGATTTGTTTTTAGTTTTTGAGTAAACTTTTGAATTTTGTTAGCATTTTTTTTCAATGCATTGCAGTAGTGAAACCAACATCCAGTTCCTTTGGCCGAAGGTAAATTTTGAATTAAACTTTTACGGAGAGCTTTTTCGTAGTCTGTTTTAAACGACATCGCATTGAATTTAAAAAAATTGCTATTGATGTATTGAAATAAGTGATTATAAATAGCTTCAGTTTTATTAGACATCAGTACATATATAAACGGATAAGTCTGAAAAAGAAAATAACAAAAAAATATATATTTATGTATATGTTTTATATTAGAATAATTTTAAAACCGACTTCGGTTTTAGACTTACATGATTTAAATGCTCAACATGAATTATTAAGAGTTGCTTGTACCCACACTGAGGTACAACACTGAACGTAGCATCCATAAAATAGTTTCTTTCCAGATGTTCCGAATCATCAATGGCTTTGCAAATTGTGGGAGATATGAATAATGTGTATGAAAAATTCTTTTCAATTATTGTGTCCTTATAAAGCAACATAGATTGTATTTGGGAGTTTCCATCAACATTTGCTTTGGATACACCAAACTTGTTCAATATAGATTCATTACTAAACATATTTTGAACTTCTTTTGGACAAGTTGGATTTTTTGGTAAAGCATTTGTTTTGATGTAGCATAAATTTCTTTTTATTTTTCCATATTGAACCAAATGCGCAGCATTCGGATTTTTTAAACATTCTTGATCGAAAATATTACGCGTTGCTTTCCGTTTTAAATCAGCGTTTTGGCACTGATGCTTTATGGAGTTCATCACTTCAAGTTTTTTTAAAAATTCTTCTTGATTTCCGTGGTTATGGGGTTTGTTATTTAGTTTTTTACATTCATTTGTAATGTTATCTATATACACAGTAGCTGGGCACTTTTTCGTATAACAAACATATCGGCAAGTTTTTTCATAAGAATTCTTTATTTTATATAATTGCTTTTCACTTTCTATATAAAGTATATTACTGTTTTTTCTTGCACCTTGCACAAATTTGTAACTTAAACTGTTAGTGTCCATGGTTTTTTTTTTTTAATTTTTTCAATAAAATATTTTTTTATTTGTATACTTATTTGTGTGACCGCACTGCCTACTTCTTTGTTGATCGTCAACTAAAGTGAAAGAATTTGCCTACGCGACTTTTAATGCACATATTGACAAACAGCTTTAAAAAATGCATTTACCGTTTGTGCTTGGAAGTTGAATGAAAACAAAAGGGGTTTACTAGCAACAAATAAGAGAAGAGATGATACTACTGTAGAAATAAAACATGTATACATAAATGGAAATGAACAGTTTAAATAGGGTGGTGCTTTTTTCGTTAATAAAATAAAACAAATAAATTGAAAATTTGGGCAACCACCCGGAGTTGGCATAGAAGTGATATCTCAAATGAAAGGTAATTTAGTTACCTATACAATGCAAACAAAATTTTAAAAATCGGTTATATAGCATTGAAGATATTTTGATTTAAAAAAATGCTAATCAACAGTTCGTGTTGCTCGCGTAAAATCCTATGGGCGTTATTTCTCTTTTAAAAAGGAAATAAGAGCCATGGGCTTTATTTCTTTTTTCAGATGGGCGATATTTCCTTTTTAAAAAGGAAATAAGACCCATGGGCGTTATTTCCTTTTTGAATGGGAAATAACGCCCATGGGCGTTATTTCCTTGGGCGTTATTTCACTGCACCGTGACAGATCACGCGATTACTGGTGTCCATATTAAAGGAATGGATGTAGGTAATCCGAGCTCGAGGCTCTTATACTGGGGTTAACTTCACATTATTGAATCGCAAGCTTCGCTTCGAAAGTTGGTCAAATGTTTATGCGGAAAGTAGCGCATCAGTATGCTACTGATGCTACTGATAAACTCTATACTTTTAGAAACATTAAAAGCTCGCACAAATAGCGCTACCCATACGATAAGTTACCGAAAGCAGGACATCAGGCTTAAGCCTTGGATTCGTCGAGATCTGTTTAAAAAAATTAAACTTAAGAATAGGTTAAGTAAAAGATGCGCGAAGTTTCCAAACAACCTTAATCTTCGTAATCGCTACATTAAAACCAGCAACTTAACAAATACTTAAGGTTTAGTGTGTTAAAGTCATACACTGACTATAAGGCTTTCGATGCTTCCTCTTCCCGGAGTGAAGTGAACTTTAACGTGCCCTTTCGGCCATCAAGACATTTTAAACCTCTTTTCCTAAGACAATGTAAAACTAATTTTGAATTGAATGAGCGTTTCCGATGTTTAAGTCATTACTATAACTCTCATTCCAGCACATTTGATATTTCTGACTCGCTTTTCAGCATTAAAATATCAATACTTTCCTCACTTAATCAATAATAACTTAATAAACACATGGTTAATATCACTGGGTCACAAATTCCAACTTTTTTTCTGCACCAGAGACGCCATAGTGAAATTCCTATGTAAAATCACCTCCTAATTCCGAAAATCAAAGTTATTTTTACTTGAATGGTACCGTTTTTAAGATATTTACGATTTACCGTTATTTCAAAAAACAAAAAAGATGGCTCCACTTAATCGTGTATATCTCAAGAACAAACTGAGCTCTTCCAAAACGGTTTGAAAAATTTGAAAGCTTATAAAATTTACTATAATCAGTACATACAACACTTTTTGCTAGGTCCTGCAGATTCAAACATAGTGAACAATCATTACGGATTTTTAAATTTTTTTTTGTAAAAATATAAAAAAAATTGTACTTTGCGAGGAAGCATATCGAAAACTTTTTGTTTTTTTGCAGATATTTTTTCCCCCTCTAAGCTCTGTTTTATTACAAAAAAAACAAGCTATCAGTGAACAAAATCGATGAACTAATACAAAAGTTATAAGCATTCAAGTAAATATATCCATTTAATGCTTAAGTACCCTACTGGTACATATGTGTTAGTATTCGTATATCAGTTAGTTACCCAGCTAGAACACATTAAACCACCCGTACCCAGCTAGAACACTATCTGTTATATAATGCATTAAACCACCCGTAGTACTACAAAAAGTATGCGTGAGGAATTCAAAAACTTTCCATCAGTTTGTACAGGCCGAGTGACAAATCCTCACATATACTTTACTATACGTGTGCACAGGCCTTCTCTTTTATTCGCAGTATGATTTGCCATAAGGTTTTCATATAGCTTTCTCTTTTCAATCTGCTATTAATATGGAATATATAACATGTTATATAACGGAAAAAAATCACGTAAAGCTATGCGTTATCGCTATGGCATAAATAACATGTTATATAGCGAAACAAAATCCGGTACAACTATGCGTTACCGCTATGGCATAAATAATATGTTATATAGCGTAAAAAAATCCGGTACAACTATGCGTTATCGCTATGGCATAAATAACATATTATATAGCTGTTATACTTACCGCATATTCCCAATGCATATTTAATAAAATACAAAACAGTTAAATTAAAAAATCCGTAAAAAACTGAGTTTTATTGAAAAACATTTTTTAATTTGGTATACATTTTCTTTTTATCTGTATACATAACAATTATCCATTATATTAAACTATTACGAGAAAAATAAATAAATGTACATAGGTGCATTAGTATAAAACAATATTATTTACATTATAGTTTGGAAGTTAATTATTATTTTTGCACACACAATACAATTTATTACACAGAATACAATATTTATAAAAAATACTTGCCGTTTTCTCCACTTCTGTAGTTTTAAATGGTTTAAATAGCAGCTCCGTACAATTTTCTAGATTTGGGAAGTCCGTCCACACGATTCGCATAAAAATTTTCACTAGTATACACAATAAATAATAGTGACGCAACTTTTAACTTCGATATGGGTAAGCCAAAAGATCTTTAAAAGTAACGGGATTTGATGTGAATCTAATGTTAAGAATTTGGTTAAATCCATTTGACCATAGGTAAGGTAATACATGTTCATAAATATCGGGAATTTTATCAGAAGACGCGTTTTGATCTCTGCATCTATAATCCGTACTCGAAAATTCGATTGCATATTTATTTCCTAAATAATTTTTTATGAAACAAAATATTTGTTTTTCGCCTTTGGATTATTGATACCGAGTTAAAAACGCATCTCTTGATACCTTTTCTGATATTTTTCGTTATTAGCAGGTGGTGCGGTCGTATAGAATAGCCAAGTTTCGGGTATGAGTCGAAAAATGCAGATTCGTTTCCGTACTTATACATCTGCGTCTGCGAATTTAAAGGTCAAAAACTAACCAAATGATTAATTTAAAGTACCTATAGTATAATTTGATTTGTTCTTTATCGAACTCATGCAACAAAAGCTGACTTTTTATCGAAAATACTTATTTTTTATTGAAAATTTTATTAAAGTTCAGCAATCTAGAATATTTCTGCACCGAACAATTTTATAAATTTAAAAAGACCAATTACATATACTACTTTCCTGCCTGTGGATTATACTTTTTTGAACCGCAACTCGTGTTTTGACAACTCTCCCGAACTTTAAATGCATTTTTAGAAGCTGACGTATTGTGAAAAGGAGTACCACAAGTTTAAACTCGTTGCATAACCGAATACATATTGTGTAAAGAAGTACCACGAGTTTCAACTCGTTACATAACCGAATACATATGGCAATGCTGCCAATGGGCAGTGGCACAAAATTCTTCTTTAAGTTGGCAATATAAGAAACAACAATGAGTGGGAACGCATACAATATACTTATTGACAACTATGTCAGCAATAATATATTCCCATCTCATTTTGGCATGCAGCGAGAATATAATTTTTGCTTTAATAGTGTTGGGTGACAGCAGAAGAATTTGCTTTTGTGTTTGTGAATGCGTTAGGCATTTTTTGCTGGGTTAGCAAGTAGATTTTCGAAAAGTTATTAGATACAAAAAGCTGTTAGTGTCGTTTTCTCAAACCTAGGTACATTTTAAACAAGAGCATATTTTTGAGGCAGGTAGTGTTTTCTTTGTAGAACTAGGGAACCTTTTTGTTTAGGTAGGCTTGAATTTTTACTGGATCTAAGTATAAATAAGAGTACAGCGCCTTGTTCCTTCATAATATCTGCAAGGCTCGCCGGATACTGTTCAGTTTATAATTGCAGTTTATAACCCGTCATTTATATACATAAAAATAAAAAATGAATAAAAGGTCGCGAGAGTTTGAGTGTACAAATGATCCAGATATGTTCTGTTTCATCTGCGGTCAATTTATTGTTAAAAGTATGAGACGTGTGTTTTCAAATCCTTTGAAAGTTACATACTATAAATGTTTTGGAATTGAGCCTAAAAACCATGGACACCGAAAACTGTGTGCACCACATGCCGAGTCGAATTGATTTCTTCGGAATTTTAGGAATTTGTTCCCTTTTAATGCATAGCTGACTAATTTCTGAAACTATCTATTTAGGCGACGTGTGAAATTTATTACCCCAATGAAGTGGAGGGAACCAACTTGCCATTCAACGGACTGCTATATTTGTACTACAAAAGTACTTGGGGTTGGAAAGTCCAGAAAAGTAACCTATGACAGCGTATCTACAGTGTCATTACCAGAACTAATTTCAACAGAAGCGACATTGCCAGAATCAAATTTAACTTTAGTTCCGGCTCCAGTTTCATTGTCAACAGTAGTATCTGATTACGCGGCATCATGTTGTACTGAATTTCAAACGGAAAACGAAAGAAATTCTTTGTCACAAGCACAACTCAATGATTGGATAAGGGATTTGGAATTGTCAAAGGAAAAGGCCGAACTACACGCCTCTCGAATGCAACAATTTAAATTTGTTTCATCCGATGTTAAGGTAACATATTATAGAACTCGTCACGAAGAATTTTCCAAGTACTATACGAAGGAGGACAGTGTTTGTTACTGCAAAGACATTGCTGGTCTATTCAAACAATTTGGTGAACCATATGATTCAAAAGAGTGGCGATTGTTCATAGACGGCAATAAATTAAGTTTAAAGGCCGTATTATTGCATATTGGCAACCAAAAGCCATCTATCCCGATCGCGCATGCAGTAAATACGAAGGAAACATATGAGATAATGCAAAAATTGCTCAAGTTAATCAAATACGAAGAACATGATTGGAAAATATGTGCCGATCTTAAAGTCGTTGGAATGCTATGTGGTCTACAAAGTGGATACACAAAATACTGTTGCTTTCTATGCAAATGGGATAGCCGAAGTCGTCAAGACCACTACATCATAAAGGATTGGCCAGAACGAATCGAGTTTCAAGTTGGGGTAGATAACATAATATACTCTCCACTTATAAAGAAGGAAAAAATAATTCTACCTCCGCTCCACATCAAGCTCGGCCTTATCAATAACTTTGTGAAGGCTTTGGACAAAGAAGGCGAAGCTTTTCATCATTTGAAGACAATCTTCCCAGAGATTTCAGAAGCAAAAATAAAGGAAGGCATTTTTGTGGGACCGCAAATAAGGAAAATGATGACCAATAACCATTTCAAAGAACTATTGTCACCAGTGGAGGCAGCAGCGTGGGATTCTTTTGAAAAGGTCGTTACTTCTTTTTTAGGCAAACACAATAGTCCTAACTACGGGATGATAGTGAATGACTTAATCAAAAACTATGCGGAAATGGGTAAATAAAAAACATATTATAATAAATTATATATTACATAAATTTACATGAGAATATATAGCCATAAATCTGAATTCATCGTCCAGTTCCGAACAAACAAGAACGGGAAAAATATAAACAAAAAATTTGTTCTGAATTGAAAGATAAATCCAGCCTAAGAAAATTATATACTAATGTGTCACTTATGTATTTATCTAATTTACTTTTTTATTTTCTTTCAGGAGTAAATATGTCTTTAAAAATTCATTTCTTACACTCCCACTTAAATTTTTTCCCGCAAAATCTTGGCGAAGAAAGTGACGAGCATGGCGAAAGGTTTCACCAGCAAATGAAAGTGATTGAAAGTCGGTATCAAGGATTCTGGGATGTCGCTATGATGGGCGACTACTGTTGGTTTCTCATAAGAGAAACCGATCCTAATCTAAATAAGCGTCAAAACAAGACACATAACTTTTTCAATTATAAAATAAGATCATAGAGTTAAGACAGAACCATATGTACATATGCTATTATTTGTAGGGTACTTAAGTATTAAATGGATATATTTACTTGAATGCTTATAACTTTTGTATTAGTTCATCGATTTTGTTCACTGATAGCTTATTTTTTTTGTAATAAAACAGAGCTTAGAGTTTTCGAGATGCTTCCTCGCAAAGTACACATTTTTTTATATATTTTACAAAAAAAATTTTAAAAATCCGTAATGATTGTTCACTATGTTTGAATCTGCAGGACCTAGCAAAAAGTGTTGTATGTACTGATTATAGTAAATTTTATAAGCTTTCAAATTTTTCAAACCGTTTTCGAATAGCTCAATTTGTTCTTGAGATATACACGATTAAGTGGAGCCATCTTCTTTGTTTTTTGAAATAACGGTAAATCGTAAATATCTCAAAAACGGTACCATTCAAGTAAAAATAACCATGATTTTCGGAATTAGGGGGTGATTTTACATAGGAATTACACTATGGCGTCTCTGGTGCATTTTGGCTGTAAACCAGTGTATTTAGTTTTACTCAATAGTTACTTAGCTGATGAGTTTCTCTCTGTAGCTGAGCAGTTTTAGATCTCGACACTTAACAAACCATTGTCTTTCAACGACTCGGCAATATATTTGAAAAAAAAAATAAAATTCGTGCGTTATCCGGATGCGCCCCTTGTGTCGGTTGGGCGGGAATGGTGGGTTATCCGTTGGGAATTATTATTATTATTCATAAGGGTGGATAGAGCTCGTTTGGTCATAATCAACGAAATCCTTCCACTGCCACCCTCATTGTCTTCAGAATTCTATATAAGGTAGATCTTGGAACTCCCTCGGTTTTAAAATGATTAACGGTGAACAATTTTCCAAGTATGTATGTACATAACCGCAGTATTAAAGGATTTTCATAAAATTATAATAGTGGCGTTAAGTGGTCAGTGTGTACAGCAATGTTTAAGGCCAGTCTTTATAGAATATAACTAAAGAAATACTAACTATCTATACATCTGCTCAGCAGCGCCTAATGGTTCTTGTCATACTGTTGCTTTAGCAACAAAATCACTCCCCGAAGGTTTTTGGGAGTGTTGTCGAAATATCCTTGGCCGGATATGAGTCCGGTACGCTCCGGTACTCCCTTGAGGTACTGCCCGACTGTCGGGGTAGCGATTTGGTATGACCAGTGGAACTTTCTAGGTCTTGTAATCCCTCCTTCCGAAAGGAAAAAAGAGATGGGTAATGAGAGGTGAGAGGCATCGTATCCGTAGATCAACCATCGAGTTGCACATCATAACCTTTGTGCATGTTAGTCGACTCTTACCACCGGTTATAATTGTTTTATTAGATGTATTTAATTTATAAATAATGTTAAAACTTGTTTGTAGTTCCCTGAAGACTGTTACCGTTGAGTGACCGAAATATATGGGAGAGAAAAAATTTAAAGTGATGTTTTTCACTTATTTTAACGACCTTAAGCCGGCAAATCTAAACTATTGTGAAAAAAATTACTCTTTGCGAGGGCTGCATTCAAAAACCACAACTTTTTTTCCAGATATTTTTTCTCTGTTTAATTAGAAAAAAGATAAGCTATCATCGAGGAAAATCGATGCAAAACTACGTAAGTTATAAGCGATCAAATAAAAATACCCGGGTTTCGCAACTTCAATGTATGTATGTATTTTAAAAGTCTGCATCTAAAGCAGGTAGTATTTTCTGGGTGTATGAATTAGCCCCCACTGAATTAACCCCCACAGGGCAAAAAGCCCCACCAATATCTCAGTGAATCTTTCCCCACCACAAATGAAAAAAAATGAAATAAACCCCACGAAAATGATTTTATCCCCACCAAACGTAGGGGTTCTTACATGACTAAATCCCCACGAAAAAAAGGAATTAATCCCCACGAAAATGACTTTAGCCCCACTTTAATTCATTTTCAAAATGGTTAAATGGTAAATTTAAATAGTAAAATTGTTTGCCACAATCTGTGGTTTCTCCTTTTATGAAATGTGCACTATTAGTGATTTAAACCTTTCGTAAAAGGAAAAATTCCCTTCTATTATTTTATAATTTGCGACGACCAGTGTTCTCAGATCGTATCAAAAAATTACAATCCAAGTATTATGGCATTGAGCCTAAAAATGCTGAAAAACCATGGACACCGAACACTTTTTGTACATCGTGTCGAGTAGAACTGATTCAGTCGGAATCAGGACAACAAAAAAAATTTGATACACCAACGATATGGAGAGAACCTACATAACGTTCAATAGAGTGTACAAAAGTACCTACTTGGCTTTGGAAGATCAAGAAGAGTAACCTATGCCAGCATACCTACAGTGACATTACCAGTACTTCATTGAACGGCAGTTGCGGATCCAGTTCCATTGTCAACAGTAATATCTGATAAGAGATTAGGAACTATCCAAGGAAAATCCACTTCTCGTATGCAACATTTTAAATTTGTGTCATCCGATGTTAAGGTAATATATTGTAGAACTCGTCACGAACCATTTTTCAAACACTATACCAAGAAAGACAGTATATGCTACTGCAATGACATAACTGGTTTATTCGAAGGGTTTGGTCAAACATATGATTCAAAAGAGTGACGATTGTTCATAGACAGCAATAAACTAAGTTTTCAGGCTGTATTATTGCATATTGGTAGCAAAAAGCCTTCTATCCCGATCGCACATGCATGCACAAAAGAAACCTACGAGGAAATGCAAAGGCTACTCAAATTTATGAAATATCAAGAACATGATTGAAAAATATGTTCTGATCTCAAAGTCTGAAAAAGCAACAGAACCGAGCAATGAGGTCTATTCTCAAAAAACGCTATGACACACCCATAAGGGACATGCTATCTTCTCTAAATTGGTTAAGTATTAAACAACATCTTTTTTACTAAACAATGAAATTTATTAAAAACATAGTATAAGGTAACCTGCCTGATTATCTGAAGAGTAGCATAAAATATGTTAGAGATAGGCACTCTGTAAATACACGAATCAGAAATGATTTTAATCTACCTGCTTATAGAACTGAAGCAGACAAATGTAGCCTGTATTATAAAGGATTAAAACATTACAATGAACTGCCAAATAATGTAAAATCATGCAATGGAAATAAGTTCAAGCAAAAATTGTATAACTACTGCAGAACACTGCCAATATAGTGCTGAATAGGCATGTTTCCAAAGCATCAAAAACAGGGCATGCGTGCCTTGTATCCTGTAATACAGCGCTGGTACTTCCAACGCACACGCAAAAGAAAAGTTGCCGAAGCGCATACTGAGACGCATCACTCGATTGAATTTACTTGCGTAAATGGCCTGTATCCAACAGATAACTTCTACCTTCCCTGTTGGGGATGATCTTGAAGCTTGTCACAGTCCAGCACTACACAGCAGTCCATAGATGTAAATAGATTAGATTAAATAGTCTAGTTAATAATTTTAATTTTATACTCTTTAAATAGGCATAAGCTAGGCTAAGAATAAGCTGTAAGAAATAAGTAAACTAAACACCCCCGAAGTAGGTACTCCAATATGGCGACCGTGAGGCAGGAGCCTCGTTGGATGTGACGATGGTTTCAGTGGGGTGAGTAGAGTTTTAAGTGGGTGGAGTGCAAATTAAATATTTTAAATTAAAATCTAAATAAACGCTAATAATACAATTTAACTAATCAAAACGGAAGTAATAAAGATATGCGCGTAATTCGATAATACAAAAAACTAAAATATGCAGAAATAAATTTTTATAATGATATAGGTACAGAAACTAAAACGTATAGAAATGATTCTAACTAAATACGGATTCTGATAAAAGCTACTAAAACTACAGAAATAATTAACGATTTTTTTTCTGAGTTTATTAACGTTTCCAATATTTAAATTTTTACTATATTTCTATATTCGATTAAATGCCTAACTAATTTCAGCCTCAAATACTTTTCTCAAGTATAAAATTCCAATTCAAATTTTCGTCGATGTTCTTAAGTTCATATGAAACTTAGGAGCAATAAGAAAGCTTCCAGGAATTCAGAGTCCGATTCCGAATCCAAAAATTCAAATTGCATTGCGACTTCTACGGTCATAAATCAGGAGAATAGGCTTTCATTGTCGCAAGACTTTACAGGTTTCGGAGATTCTCCTTCTGCAAACCAAGCTTCAACTTCTTCTAATAACACGGATCTTAACGATGAAAATATCTCCTTAATTTCTTCTAACAATAATAGAGATCTAAACGATAAAACATGGCGGCGACACCTGAGCAAAAGAAATCTCTCATTAGCATGTGTGCTACAATTATTCGAGAAAACTATAGCGGTGATCCTCTAGCACTTGAATCATTTATAGACAAAATTACATTAATAGAAGATTTAATCGATGAAAATTTATCTACAACTTGTATAGCATTTTTGAAATCCAAACTTGAGGGTAAAGCGCGTGAAGCAATTCCAACCGAGGTAAATTCCGTTAGTCAAATCAAAGCCGCGTTACGAAATAGAATTAAACCCGACAACTCGAAAGTTGTCGCGGGTAAAATCGCGTCTTTACATGTTGTTAATAATAATTACTCGGAATTTGCTAAACGTGTTGAGGAGTTATCAGACTCATTAGAACGCTCTTTAATCATTGAAGGTATGGCGCAATCGAAAGCCCATGAAATGGCAGTTGAACAAACTGTGAATGTATGCAGGCTTAATACTCGTTCGGAGTTAGTAAAATCAATTTTGGCGTCAACTACCTTCAGTGATTCAAGGGATGTACATAGATACCTCTCATGGAGGGGGTGCTGACCAGAAGGCCTCCTGTGCAACCGCCGCCCTTCCCTTGGCCTCCACCAGTGGATCTGCCACCCAGCGACTAGCGTCTGGTGGGTCGGCTGCTGGGGTTCACAGGGATGTGGGGGGATCAACTATGGGGTCAAGGGCCCGCCAAGTAAGGGCAGGGCTGAGAGTAAACCCGGCTCTGCCAGTCCGAAGGCCGGTATTGACCGGGCGGCCCTCAGGACACTTTCCGCTCATCCCATAGCCTCCACTAGCAGGGCTGCTACTCATCGACAAGCGTCTGGTGGTTCGGCTGCTGGGGGTTCCAGGGATGCGGGGGTGACTGCTTCTAGGGCTGGGGGACACAAAAAGCAGCCCAACCATCAAGAAAGGCGTTGGCAATACGGATCCTTCGTAGGAACGCCACCTCACAGATAAGGGAGGGGGATGTCTCTGCGGAGGTCTGGGCTAAAGCTCAGCGTGACCTTGAATGGGCGAGGAACATGTTTCCGGATTTCAGGTCGGACTGGGTCGGGAGTGATGAAACCTCGAAGCGCCAGAGATCGATGGGTGAGTCTAATCCCACGGCACCGAAAAGGGCCAAGACGCGCACTTTTGCCGAAATCGCCAAGGGTCGGCGGATCATTGGCCTGATCGACGAGAGTAGCGAAGATGGCAGGATCCCGAACAGCAGTGGAAGTGGATTGAAGCTGCGCTCGCTACTGTGGCCGTTAAGGTCCTAAAAGATAACCCTGGTCCACCGCCATCGTACACAGCTGCAGGGTGGTTCCAGGGTAATGTTAAGCTCGTCGCCTGTGATGACCCCAGGTCGGTAGAGCTGTATAAAGCCGACGTTATGAGGGTAGGTGATGTATACCCGGACGCGCGCCTTAAGGTACTAGCGGCGCTTGATATCCCCTCACGACCAAGGGCTAGAGTCTGGCTCCCAGTGACGCCATCGGACCCAGCTGACATCTTGGAGCTGCTTCAGGTGTACAACTCCGGTCTGCCGACTACAAATTGGAAGGTGGTCAATGTCGAGAAATCCGACAGGGCCAGCATGCAAGTGGCCCTGCTGCTCGACGGCTCAAGCGTCGATGCGCTTGCAAAGCAGGACTTCCAAATGAGCTACGGCTTCAAGAATGTCAATCTAAAGGTCTACAAGGCGACGTCGAAGCCCTCGTTAGCCTCGAATCTCAAACGGAGGCGGTCGAACCCCCCAGTGAAGATGAGATGGATGTGGACGCGGGTGAGGAACCGAGCGGGTACGTTTCGTCAGGCTTGGACGGTAGCTTGGCTTTCAGAAGGCTTTACTTGAAGAGTGATGGCGATTCCGACGCGACGCTCACGGAGGAGAGCGCGAGTAAATTGTGATGCGGGTCCTCCAAATTAACCTGCTGGGAAGGAGACTCATGTTCGGCTCCTTCTACTTAGCACATGATCACCAAGGCTACCTACCACCTGTTAATTTCAAGAAGTTCGTGAGCACAGCGAATCCACAAACTGATACTTTAATACTTGGAGGCGATGCCAACGCTCACCATGCCCAGTGGGGCAGCAGTGACACAAATGATCGGGGTGAGTGCTTATTTAACACTCCACTAGGCACTAATCTAAGTATATGTAACAGGGGAAGAGACCCCACTTTCATTACGAGGAACCGCGAGGAGGTTCCCGACTTAACCCTGGTCACAGACTCTTTCAGTGACAAAATAGTTTCTTGGAGAGTTCTAAAAGAGCACTCCTTTTCTGGCCATAGGTATACTAGTTTCTCTATATCAGATGCGTATACGGGCCCTAAGTATATTCAAAATTTTAGAAGAACAAACTGGGACTACTACAAGAAGATCCTAGGTAAAACTCTACCCAAAGAGGTGTGAATGCCAGGAAGCGAAGAGGAGCTGGAATTACCCGTAAATAATTTCAGTGATATTTGTAGGACTGCTCTGAATAGGGCTTGTCCGGCTAGGAAGGTTAGGGAAACGCACAAACCACCATGGTGGTCCTCTGATCTTGACAAGCTTAGGAAGTCTTTCACTCCGGAAGGAAGTAAGATCGAATCTAAGCTACGTTCAAAAGCCCGATGGGCAGTTGGTGAACTCCACTACGGAAACCATAAATTTGTTATGGACACACACTTCCCGACATGCGCGGGCGTGTCTACAAATTTTGTTACAGGTGGGTTACCTACTGATCAGCTTATAAGCGAAATCACAGATGTTAATAAGATACCTTGCGACCTTTAAGCCCTATAAGTCACCGGGCCCGGACGGAATTATTCCGGCTCAACTCCAGGATACTGCAGAACTTATTAAGCCCTGTATTAAGGGGATGTTTGAAAGTTGTCTAAGGCTACATTTTATACCAACCTATAAACTTATCTTCTTTTCTGCTTAAGGCACTAGAAAGACTCCTAGAGGACTACATCAGGAGGAAGATTGAACTGTCGTCTTTATCGCATGCTCAGCATGCCTATACTAAAGGCAGGTCGACCGACACTGCCTTGCATTCACTGGTATCCGGTATTGAAAGGTCACTTGACCTCAAGGAATACACTCTAGTGGCTTTTCTAGATATAGCGGGTGCCTTCAACTAAATAAACCAAAACACACGACTGTACTCAAAAGTTCAACAAGAATTCCATTTCCAAAGAATTTTATGTCCAAAACTAGCTTTTCGCAGAATAAACAATGTTTTCGGCGCTGAAATACGCTTTAGAACTGTTTTCTCGCATTCAATCAGCTTTGCGCTCTGACCATCTCGGCGCCCACTATGACCTGTTCGCGCTTATTTGTACTAATTTGTATAGTACCAGTTTTCTCGCATTGGATCTCGCAATAAGCGCCAGTCGGCTCGGCTCGGCAACCAGCGGCCACTCTGTTCACTCCCTAAGGGCAGGTCGACCGACACGGCCTTGCATTCACTGGTATCCGTTATTGAAAGGTCACTTGACCTCAAGGAATACGCTCTAGTTGCTTTTCTTGACATCGCGGGTGCCTTCAAAAACGTACTCCCGGAGGCCATTGTCTCGGCGCTAACGGGTATGGGGGTTGATGCGCACCTGGTGGAGTTTATTCACAATCTACTTACGCGTAGGCACATTAAAACGAAGGGAGGCGTTCTCTCTGCGCTACTCTGGGTGGTTACCGTCAACCTACTGCTGCGCCTTATGGAATCGGAAGGCCACCAAGTGATGCGTATGCAGATGATATCTGCGTCACTATGCGGGGGAAATTTCCGCAAACTGTCTGTAACTTAATGGAAGAGGCATTATGCAAAATATCACACTGGGCCCGGCCGCAGGATTGGAAGTTAACCTGGATAAAACCGAGTTAGTCCTCTTCACGAGAAGGTACAAAGTACCAGATCTGACACCGCCAAGAATAGGGGGTACCTCCTTAGCGTTCAGCGATAAAGTCAAATACTTGGGAATCATTCTGGACAGGAAGCTGTTATGGAGAGATAATATAATGGAGCGATCCAAAAGGGCATCAGCGGCGCTGTTCACCTGTAAGAGGGCAATTGGTATCTCCTGAGAGTTCTCCCCTAGGGTGGTCTGTTGGATATAAACAGCCATTGTGCGCCCGATTCTTCTTTATGGTGTATTGGTCTGGTGTCCTGCACTAGCTAAAAGTAAATATCTTAACACGCTCCAAAAGGTTCAACGAAGCTTGGAGCTATGTATCACCGGGGCTCTCGGCTCCACTCAGACTGAAGCTCTCAACACAATGCTGGATCTGCCACCTCTTGACCTGGTGGCAAAGGAATTTGCGGTCATCACCGCTCTACGTCTAAAGGAAACAGGTCTCTGGTCAGGTAGGGCTAGTGGACACGCAACAATCCTGGGCACAACACCCCTGTCCCAATACCAGTACGCACTGACTACTCTACACCAATGAACGTTTTCCATAAAAACTATGTAGTGCATATACCATCGCTACAAGTCTGGAACACCAGGCAACATTCACTTCCGGGTGCCACCAACATATTCACGGATGGTTCTAAGCTAGGCGGGAAGGTGGGGGCAAGCTTCTATTCCCCGGATCTGGATGGCAAACGGGTTTTTATCTTCTTAGACAGCCAGGCCGCGTTAAAGGCCCTGGACTCATTCGTCGACAACAAAAAGTCGGTCACTGAATGCCGCAGATCTCTCAACGAGATGGCTCAGCACTTCAGTAGCAGCCTTATTTGAGTACCTGGGCACAGGGATAATGAAGGCAACTGCAAAGCAGATGATGGCCAGAAGAGGCACCACCGACCACATCCTTCCAGGAAATGATTCGGTAGGCATACCCATGGCACCTTCAAGCTTCGTGTGTACACAAGCACTATCAGAAAGGCAAATGAATTATGGCCAGTCATCCCATCGTGTGAGACGTCCAGGCTAACATGGCCCTCCTAGGACAAGGGGCGTATAACTTCTGACTGTATATAAATCAGCATTATCATCCCTAGTTAGGGTATTGCTTAATAGGCACGCACGGTGCAAGAATGGGGGTAGCGACCTTCGACTGTCGCAGCTGTAGACATACTGAAGAGGAGGAGAGTGTCCACCACCTCCTCTGCCAGTGTCCAGCACTTAGCAGGCGTAGGCTGGCCATCCTGGGCAACCCTTTCCTACTTGACCTTGCGAAGGTCTCTAGTTGTGAAGTGAAAGCTCTAGTGAAATTAATTGATTCCACGAAGTGGTTCAACCCGTTTCTAGGCAGGGGAAGGGTCCTTTCTTCGGGGCTGTATGGGGTATTACAATGGGCCCCTTGGTGGCCTAAGTATTGAGCAGTTACCTTGTAGTTTCGGCTCAGCCCTTGCAACCTAACCTAACCTAACCAATATTTTAAGGCCGGCAGGAAGCGGCGCCTCCCCCAAGTCTCTAAGGAGTGTGGCTTGGTTGACCGTGTCGAAAGCTTTCGACAGGTCAAGTGACACGAGGACCGTTGTTGTTGTTGTTGTTAGCAGTGCCACGACATCCGGTTCTACATACCGGAATGACCCATGTTTTACCCGGCCAAGGGCTGTTATTTCACTGTAACCCCATCCAATTCGTCCAGTACCACTCCTAAATTGTCATCCCCTGAGAAATCCCTTGCAGCAGGGTTGCCCTAGTGTCTCTTGTAACGGGCTAGTATCGAATCCATCCCAGGACCAAGAGACTAGGTCTGCTGCGTCTGCTGGAAGAAAATATATGTCAAACGTTCACATTCCGTTCAATGCAGTAAATGCAAGAGATGGCTTAACCCTGCCATCCCCAGAACCCATATTTTTTTCAAAACTTATGAGGCACAAGTGCGCCCCGCGGTTCTCGTCGCTCCGACGTACATACACCGCACCTACCACCATCAAATGGCCACAATAGTGGCCCAGTCTCCACGATTAGCAGCTCTGCTGCTCCCGCCACACCTATTACCGACTGCCGTTCACGCTCACCAGCGCTTCAACCTCGCACGGCCATCCAACACCCCTATCCCCTTCGGAATAGGCACTCTCGTCCCCCCCCTACTTCCAACATACACGTGGGTCAAGAATATAACCTCCTGTTGTTGTTGTTGTTGTTGTTGTAGCGCTACTAAGCCCTACCTAGGCAGTCGGTATCTTAAACAGTATTGTCATCAAACTCTTCTAACGGAAGTCCTAGAAACCTCGTGGCTTCGACAGTGGTGGACCAGAGAGATATGGGTGTTAGAAGAGTAGGCTCGGTTGAGCAGACAAAAATATGATTTGTATTATGGGGGAAAAGCCGCATGCCGGACAAGCATTAAGTACAATATCCAGACCGGAGTTGGGCCAGCATCACCCTAGTCTCCCTAGGCAGCCCGCGCTCCTCTTCGGCAACGGGTAGCGTTGTTGGCTGAAGAACGGCGTTCAACGGGAGAGCCGACAGAGGAATTTACCGAATTCGTATGGATGAGGGTGAGGGCCTGCCTCAGGATTAAACGGCGTGGAAATCAGGTGCCGGATCTCATCGAAGTGTTTGCGTAGATGGCTCCTTATGCTCCTGGGGGCGGATTCTCGTTGACCAGGCGTCCGTTCGGATGCTGTGGTTTGCAACAGTTGAACAGGAATTGACTGGTCAACATCTCGCTATGCTCTTTAACGCCGAGCATTTTCGCTTCATTATGAAGGTGGTGCTCAGGAGACATAAGAAGACACCCAGTGGCGGTTCGAAGGGCGGTGTTCTGGCAGACCTGAAGCCTCGTCCAGTGTGTGTCAGCAAGCCCCGGCGACCATATTGGCGCCGCGTAGCTCAGTACCGGCTGACCAATTGCTTTGTATGTAGATAGTAACGTTTCTTTGTCTTTACCCTAAGTGCTGCCAGCTAGCGACTTGAAGATTTTGTTACGGCTTTGGACTTTATTGGCAATTGCGGTTACATGAGGGCCGTATTTGAACATGTTATCAAACGTCACCCTAAGATTTTGGGGTGTGAGACAGTTGGCAGCTTGACACTATCAACGTAGACGTCTAATTCCATGTTCACTTGCGTTGTCCACGTCGTGAATATGGTGGCCGAGGACTTATTCGGTGACAATTCCAGGTTTCTCCCGGCGAAGAATTCGGATACGGCTGGGAGGTATGAATTTATGCGAGAGCTCATATTGCAACCTCCTGCGGATAGGTCTAAAAGAAGAGCCGTCCGACGTGCGCATAGACACAAACACACCACAGCACCCATGAGGCTGCCACCTGCTGTCCCAGGGATTACCACCCCGACATTCGTGCGTTACTCAGGGGCGAGAATCGTGTCATCCTTGGTGACTTCAACGCACAAAAAGACCTATAGCACTCCAGCTTGCAGGCCGATGGTAGGGGGCAGGAGCTGGCTGACCAAATAGACCATTCGACGTTCTGCACGGTAAATGGGGATGCCCCCACTAGAGTGGCGGTAAACTGCTCTAGCTCGCCAGACATCACCATAGTCAGCGCAGGCCTTATAAACTGCGTTGACTGGCGACCGATGCTGACGCTTGCTTCAGACCACCTACCCATAGTTCTCTCTATCGATCGCCCCACCGACTTTGTCACCGCTGAAAATCTCACTTACACCAACTTCAACAAAGCCGACTGGGAGGGTTTTCTCACCACCACAGAGATATACCTTACACACATATTCAACCTTTCCCTGTCCACCTTTGTCATTCCTGAAAGATGGAGACAGGCAAACGTGGTCCCACTACTAAAGCCTGGCAAGCCAACTGCCGTAGAGGAGTCATATCGCCCGATGTCACTCCTCTGGCCAGTAGTGAAGGTGTTGGAATCTATCTTATTACCGTATTTCACCTCAAACCTGCGGCTCGCCGAACATCAGCATGGTTTTCGCAAACACCACAGCACCACCACCGCGCTGAACGCCATCAGCACTCAGATAGGGGACGGACTAAACCATAAGCGTACAAACCACAGGACAGTGCTAGTTGCGCTTGACTTGCCAAAGCTTTTGACACGGTCAACCATGAGCAACTATTGAAAGACCTGGAAGACCCGTCCCTTCCCCCTGTCTTAAACTTTGGTCTGCTAACTACCTGTGTGGCCGTCAATCTTCGGTTGAATTCAGAGGCGCCAGATAAAAACCCAGAATAGTTAAACAAGGGGTGCCACAGGGTGTTGTCCTATCGCCGTTTCTGTTTAACTATTATGTATCGAAACACTCAAAAATGCTCTTCTACTCTACCACCTTCCAAGGGACGACATAGCTGAGAGTATGTTTATAAAATAGCTGGGGTAAAAACTCACATAGGATGCATCCGAAGTTAGGTTCGGTATAGGGATGACTCCGAAACTCCTAAAATGCCGAATAAAGATAAAGGGGCCAACTTTCGAAGTGAGACTAAGGCAATGCTGGGAGATTATAACATCAAACGAATATCGGTATATCGGAACAACATTTTAGACTCCGTTAGGTGTTTTCACAATCTATTATATGATCAATACATCCAACACAACATTGCCGGCGCATACGTTAATTGAACCGTTAGATTTGTTGGAAGTTGGCAGGCGCATATGATATGCTGTGAACAAGTTAGGATCCAAACCTTAATCCTTTATTTTAACCGATCTATGGAAACGCGCAACGATTTACATCTTATATATATAACATATTTGCAAATTTTAATGAGCTGAAGACCGTTTATAATAATTCTTAGTCAATTATTATTGTTTTTTGAACTTAGGAAAAATTGCTGGGCTTGTTGTTTGTACATTCTTCTTTTGTTAATTTTTGAAGATATGTACATATGTATATTTTTCGCTTTGTTGGTTGTTGTTGTTTTTTCTGCCAATAGTGTACACACAAATGTTAGGCATTCTGCCTATAGGTAAATTGTGTTTGCTGGGCTTGTTGTTTGTACAATCTTCTTTTGTTAATTTTTGAAGATATGTACGTACATATGTATGTAACCATGTGCTCTTGTCCAATATAACTTTTAGGACACTCGTGGCTTGGAGATACTAAAATACATTTCTAAAATTGTCAGTAATTAAATGTTTCATTGTTCTCTGATCCCAAATATATAAATTTGTATGGTTTCTTCAAAATATTAACAGTTCACCGAAACCGCAAAGTATTTCGTTCTCTCGACTTTTTTTATTCCCTAGGAAAAATTCCTCCAATTCTTTTCTCCTAGGGAGTAAAAAAATTGGGGAACGGGAATTTCGAATTTCCGAAATCAGCTGTTTTGCCAATTTGACATTTCATGGCGAAATTTTATTTTTGCAAAATAAGTTCAAAATTTTGATTAATGTGGCGAAGTCCTATTAAGTAAAGTAAAAAAATATAAAACAATGTATAGTATTGCTTTTCATATGGTGGGGGAGGAAGTTAATGATGAAATAGAAGTGCAGGAGCATGAACAGATGGCTATATGTCAATAAGCTCAAACTCAATGTCAAAAAAACTAATTTTATGGTCATATCGAGATCAACAAATATAGAATCGCGGACTGTAGATCTCAAATAATGAATACTGAAACGGTGGGGGTGCTCGACGAGCGTAGATTATAGCTCATAGGCGATGAAAAGGAGTACTGCCCAAAGCAATAATGTGCGCGCACTACCTTTGTGATGAAACACGAGCAAGAACCCCTTTCGTTGTTGTTGTCGTGCTGTTCCGCTTGTAAAGCAGAACCGACTATTCTTACTTACGGCCGTTGTCCACAAAAATGAATAGATTCTCTCTTTCCGCTTGTAAGCTTTTATTTGTTACAATAATGTACATGTGCTAGTCTTTGTAGTTGCTAATGCTGAGAGAGTGTTGCCCAAAATATTATTGTGCGAACACGTCCGATGCCTTCGCAAGCTCAAAGCCAATTGAATTATCTCTTCGATCATCAAACATGATTCGGCTAATCGTTTACAACGAGGGTTGCTGATGTACATTTACAAAGATTGTACAAATAGGTAGTATTTTCGAAACCCTACATGGTTGCATTTAGTTTTTTTAAAGTGACAGTTAATCTATTACAAATCGAATGCTAACATTTAACTTAAACAAGACAACATAACAATTAAATGACTATGGACATAAAAATACGTGATTGCTTCAGTCTCCCCCTAGGATGTCGAAAACGTCCCGGTAAGACAGCCTACTTAGAAATTTTTCGTGGTCTTCCTCTACGCCGTATAACGTTAACTGGTGTTTGCGTTGTATCATTCGCGCTCTGATAGGGCGTGAGCGCCGAGGCGTGATATGTGCCAAGTGGTTGTTGTAAGTCATGTTCGTGCGCAATAACATACGACGTGGCACCTTTTTGTTCTATAATGACATATGGACCATCCCGTTTAGGAGCGAACTTTGCCGTGACTCCCTTTGCTGCATTACTTAGGACGTGTGTGGTAACCAGCACTTTTGCTCCTATTTTGAATACATTGTGCTCACGTCTTTTCGAATTAGTAATACCTTTGTTGGTATCTTGTTGCTTCTCTTCTTGTTCTTTAGCTGCCATGAATGCGTTAGCGACAGTGGCCAGGTACGGAGTGATCTCGTGAATAAAATTTTCGGAATGAACTACTGTTCTCAGATCGTGTTGTACATCGTCAAAAGTCCTAAGCTCTCTCCCAAATGTAAGAAATGCGGATGTGTATCCAGTACTTTGGCAACACGTTGTATTCATGGCAAAACGGATTGCAGGTAACTTTTCTACCCAAGTTCGATGTTGCCTACCAACCAAAATTGCTAATTGTGCTTTTAGGTCGCGGTTCTTTCTCTCGACAGGGTTGGCCTGTGGGTGATACAGCGGTGTAAAGACATGATCGATTCCGAAGCAATAAACCACCTTTTGCATGACCGCAGATACAAACTGCGTGCCATTGTCGCTGATCACTTTTCTCGGAACACCATAGCGCAAAAATACTTCATTGATGAGAGTTTTAGCACAATTTTCAGCCGTAGCATCAATCAACGGAAAAAGTTCAACCCAGCGGCTAGCGATGTCTTCAATGATAAGTACCCACTGGAACCCATTTTCATCGGGTGGCAACGGCCCAAAAAGATCGATTGCGATTATTTCGAAGCGCTGCTTACTGCTAACTGTTTGATATAGCCCCATTGGTTTGAGGTTTGTTGCCTTATATCGTTGGCAATCAATGCAATTTCTCACGTGCATCTTAATATCTTTGTGAATGCCAGACCAATAATAGCGGGAAATAATTTTTGAAGTGGTTCTATCGATTCCATAGTGGCCAGCCGTGTCCTTGTTGTGGTAGTATTCAAGTATAGCATTACGCTCTTCCTTTGGAATAACCAATTGTGCATCCTCGGTATCTTCATCATGATAACAATATAACACCCCGTCGTTCATAACGTATCCCCTTCTGGACCAATGTGCCATATCGTCAGAATTATCTTCAAAGCATTTGATGATGTGCCTTAACTCAGAGTCCTTAAGTTGACTGTCGCGAATTTCTTTCGCGCCTTTGCGTGGAAACTCAATATCGAACGAACATATTTCACATGTTACCTCTTTGCCATGACTCGTATTACAAGGAGGTCTCGATAGCATATCGGCTACCACGTTTGTTTTACCCGGTTGGTAGTCGATTCGCATGTTAAATGGTTGTAGTATCAATGCCCAACGGGCAAGGCGACCTGTGGGTGATTTTAAAGTCATTAGCCATTTTAATGGCTGATGATCAGTAATAAGCGTAACTTCTGAGCCCTCGATGTAGCCTCTATACTTCTGCACAGCCCACACTATAGCAAGCGCCTCTCTTTCGATGGTTGAATAGTTTTGTTCGGCTTTGGACAGCAATCTGCTGGAATATTCTATTGGGTGTTCGTTTGGACCCTCCCCCTGGAGTAATACGGCCCCAAGTGCGTAACCGCTGGCATCGGTTTTCAAGATAAAGGGCGAATCTTGGTCTGCCTGCTTTAGAATCGGTGATGTAGCCAACAAGTTTCAAGTTTCAAGTTTTCGAAGGCGTTTTGTTGTACGCTAGTCCACAACCAAGCTGCATTCTTCTTTAGAAGTTGTGACAAAGGCTTAGATACTTCGGCAAAATTTGGTACGAAACGCCTATACCAGGAGCATGCTTGTAAAAACGGCAAAAGTTCCTTTACACTCTGTGGTGGTCTTCGTTTTGTAATTGCCTCAACTTTGTCTGGATCCACATGAATGCCACTGGGCGTTAGAATATGTCCCAGGTATTTAACCTCATTGCAAGAAAATCGACACTTATCTTTATTAATTTTCAGACTAAAATTACGTAGACGATCAAAAATTGTCTGTAAGTCTTTCAAGTGATTTTCGAAGCTATGTGAGCAAACGATGATATCATCCAAGTAGGCGAAAAGTGTTACGTCAGGTAGTGATACTTTCAGGCGGTCAATAAGACGTTGGAATGTCGCAGGAGCATTTCGTAGCCCGAACGGCATACATGTAAACTTAAACATTCCAAACGGTGTAACAAAAGCGGTTTTGTCTTGATCTTCGCGTTCCATTCCTATCTGCCAATAACCAGACTGTAGATCTATGGTTGACATAAATTTAGACGTTTTGGCTTCATGTAGCAGGTCATCTATGCGTGGAAGTGGATAGCGATCTGGCTTGGTTATAGCATTGAGTTGCCTGTAGTCTATACAGACTCGTACACCACCCGTTTTCTTTGGTACCATGACTACCGGCGCAGCCCATGGCGAATCGCATTCAATAATTACGCCGCTTTTCAACATCTTGAGAACTTCGACTTTCAACTCAGCTTTACGCGCTGGTGCCAGGCGATATGGTGGTAAAGCTATGGGAGAACTGTTACCGGTATCAATTTTGTGCGTAGCGAAAGGTGTTACTGTCGTTGGCTCGTCGAATAAATCTACATTTTTTTTTTCAACAACGAATCTAACTTGATTTTCTCGCATTCTGACAAATTCGTACCATCAGTATCTTTTAAGAATGTGAGTTCTATGGCGTGGAGATGCAGGGATTTATCGACTATCGGACTGATTTTAGTTATTCTCATTGGAGGGCCAAACAGACGTGAGTTGTTTTCGGGAGTTTTCACACCGATAGGAAGTGAATCCCTGAAAATATTTTGTATCGATTGTGGCGAATACTGATTATTTTGTTTGACTTTCTCAGGCGCTTTATCACCAATTTCTGAGATACGAGGTGCTTTGCTCATTCGATATCCGTTTTCGACGAAGTCAACAAATTTTGATTTTGTGTTCATATCTTCTGATCTTACTCCAGCATCCTTACACGCACCAATATATTCTCCTGCAATATCAATTGCAAGGAGTTGACCACCTTCGCAGGCTTTGACGAAATCGTGCTTGACGTTTGGCTCATCTGCGAAGAACCAGAGTTTTTGTGCCATATTTAATACAATATTTGCCTGCTCCATGAAATCTGCACCAATAAGAGTACGGTTTCTTGTTGCATTCGGTAACGAAATTAGTCGAATTTTTCTTTGACGGTTTCCAATCGTGATGTCGCAAATGGTTGATAATACTTTTTGAGTCGTGGTACTGCCGTCTGCAAGAGTAACATCGGCTTTGACATCTTGGAACACACACCCTTTTTGTGTCAAAATCTTCTTAAGATTTGCACTCGCAATACTTGTTTTTGCTCCCGTGTCGAAAATGGCTTCTCCCTTCAAGCCAAACATCTCTATGTGGACAGACGGAATCGATCTGCCGACGATTGTTGTGGAAACGTTATTGAATGCTAAATATTGTGGGCTTTCTTTACTTCTACCACTACATTTATTACAGTTAGAACGATATACGCCTGGTGCGCCGCAGCCATAGCATGAAAATGAAGCTGTACGTTTTGGTGCTGCGTTTTGGGGCGCTGATTCAGTTACCTTTGACGTGCTGGCTTGTGGTTGTAGCGATTGTGGCTGCTGTTGTTTTTTTCGGCAAACATCAACGGTGTGACCACGGCCTCGACAAAAAGAACACCGCTTTGGTTCGTCCACACGCGCTTGTTCTGAAGCAACCGGTGCACTCCGTGTCACTTCGTGTAGAAACATTTCTGCTTCACGACAATATCTTAATAATTCATCAAATGTTGAAAATAATTCACGTCGAACTCGCTCACGAATTCTTACAGACAAGAGGCCGTAAATCATGCTGATTTGTATCGACTCACTAACACTTTCCTTCAGCTGTGAAAATAATAGACGCTTTTTGCATACGAAGCTGTCGGTTGGCTCTCTTGACTGCTGTTTGTGTTCGAAAATTGAAAGAAAGATTTTCCAGTCTGGAGTTGGTGGTGAAAACGTCGTTCGGATTAGATTTACCGCTTCGTCAAATGTTGTGATGCTTTCTTTCACCCCAATCCACCAAGTTGCTGCGTAGTCTTCTAAAAGTAGCGGCATTCCACGTAATGCATCTGCGTCGGAAACTCGCTCGATATCTTTGTAGACCGTGACAGATGCAATGAACTCCTCTACAGCTTCTGGACTTCGCTGTCCACGAAAACGTGCAGTGCATCCCGTGAATGAGCCGCCTTTTCTTTCATTTGATATTGCAGCCAAAATTTGACTGAATTGTTCTGGCGAAAATGTCGCCATTGTTTCGGCTGTGTCGTTGCTCGAAGCCGCTAAGTTGGGCGCCAGTGAAACGGTGGGGGTGCTCGACGAGCGTAGATTATAGCTCATAGGCGATGAAAAGGAGTACTGCCCAAAGCAATAATGTGCGCGCACTACCTTTGTGATGAAACACGAGCAAGAACCCCTTTCGTTGTTGTTGTCGTGCTGTTCCGCTTGTAAAGCAGAACCGACTATTCTTACTTACGGCCGTTGTCCACAAAAATGAATAGATTCTCTCTTTCCGCTTGTAAGCTTTTATTTGTTACAATAATGTACATGTGCTAGTCTTTGTAGTTGCTAATGCTGAGAGAGTGTTGCCCAAAATATTATTGTGCGAACACGTCCGATGCCTTCGCAAGCTCAAAGCCAATTGAATTATCTCTTCGATCATCAAACATGATTCGGCTAATCGTTTACAACGAGGGTTGCTGATGTACATTTACAAAGATTGTACAAATAGGTAGTATTTTCGAAACCCTACATGGTTGCATTTAGTTTTTTTAAAGTGACAGTTAATCTATTACAAATCGAATGCTAACATTTAACTTAAACAAGACAACATAACAATTAAATGACTATGGACATAAAAATACGTGATTGCTTCAATACAAGCATTGAGGATGTCAAGATATTTAAGTACTTAGGAGTTCAGATTGATAACAAATTAAAGTTTAATGATCATATCGGTTATACAGTCGCCAAAATTGACTTTTGGAAGAGCTCATGTAAACTTTTTAGTAGGAAATATAAGCTGAAAGTGTATAGATCCATCATAGAGCCGCACTTTATATACCTATTGCCCCACTATATTTTTTATTGCAAGTGATTCGCAAGTAGATAAGTTACAAGTCATGCAAAATAAAGCTATGAGGTTTATATTAAATATGAGGTATGATACTCCTATAAAAAACATGATAGAATCACTAAACTGGTTGAGTATTAAACAGCTCATATTTTACCACAGTATAAAATTTGTATTTAATATAAAGCATGGTATGTTACCAGACTACTTGAGAGAAAAACTTGTATATGTAAATGAAACCCACTCATACGCAATCAGGGAAAATAATAATTTCAAGCTACCTCTCTTCAAAACAGAAATGGACAAGCAAGATATATTTACAAAGGCTTAAAATGTTTTAATGAACTTCCAAATCACATTAGAGATAGTAACAACTTCAATACATTCAAAAAAACTTTATTGGAGTACTGTAAAACCCTCCCACTAAGATAAAATACTTTCCATTTATATTTCATGTTAAAACCATTGTTGGAGGACAAAATGGGCCAGTAGGGGATTAAAGATTATATGCACAGTCAGCACCAGATACTATCAACCACTTTATCAGTGGGCGCTAAAAAGCAAAGCATAGAAACTGGAACGGGAGAGGATTGGAAACTCGTTCTTTCCAACCTTCCAAAATATGTTAATCAGTGTTGATCGGAATCTCATCATTTCCAACAACACAATAAATCTTTTCAGTACCTACGTCATAGTATTACACTTATTGTACTAGTTATGAGATCATGGGAGGATTGGAAACACGTCCTTTCCAACCTTCCAAAATAAGTTAAACAGTATTGTTCGGAATCTCGTAGTTTCCTAAAGCACAATAAAACATTTCATTATATACATCATAGTATTATACTTTTTGTATTGGTGATGGGATCATGGGAGGATTGGAAATACCTCCTTTCCAACCTCCTAAGAAATGACTCCCTGACCCGTTCGTTGTTATGCCAGTTAAATTGCTGATCGGAATCCTTTGCATTCCGAGAGCCAAAATGGAACTAAGTATATAATTGTAATGTTTTCACAAATTGTAATTAGTTAAGTTTTAGGCCTAAACAGCCGTAATAATAAATAATAAATAAATAAATAAACAGAGCAGTATCAGAAGAAGGTTGCGCGATATAGCGAATCCGCTTGAATTGTCTCAATCTTGTTGTTGTTTCACTCAGTTTTCTTTCTATGTTTAATCTACTTTGTGCCCTTGCAGATTTCAAAAGTATTATAGAGTAAATAAGCCCACATTTCGATACTTATTGGACCAGCTTACATCGCACACTCAGCAACGCAAAAAGCAATTTGGGATTTCGCCGCTGGTGAAACTTAGCGCGGTTCTAAGATTCTTTGCTGAAGGTGGTTATAAAACAGGAGTTAGAAAAGACGTCGACGTTGCCCTAGCCCAACTAACCTTTAGCAAAGTCTTGGAAGAAGTGGTTGAGATTTTTGAAAGAGAGCTTTGTTCCAAATGGATAAGTGCGTCAATGAACAGCGATGAAAGGAGCCGAATTTTTAGAGCATTATACATCAACCATGGGATTCCCAGTGTTATTGGGTTAATTGATTGAACGCACGTTCGTATAATCGCACCATCGGAAAATAAGCATCTGTATTATAATAGAAAAGGGTACTACAGCTTAAATGTGTTACTGGTAAGCATTTCAAAATTAATTTTTGTATTACATACATATATTTAGGTGGTATTTTTCAACAGATGTGTGACGATGAGCTAAAGATTCGATACGTTGACGCTTCTCATCCTGGTGCTTCCCACGACTCCTTCATTTGGAATGTTAGTGAATTGAGAGCTCACCTTGAGGAACAGTATTTACGAGATGAAGGGAACTTTTGGTTAGTAGGTAATATTATAATCTTTGAAATGCAAAGTGCATAGTTTGATATTACATTTATTAATCAGGAGACGCTGGGTACCCTTTGGAACCATGGCTAATGACACCGCATCGAACCCCAGAAGCAGGGTCTGGTCAGTTAGTGAGGCCGCGAACTTGTTTGCTGACTTTTTCTCAGCAAATTTCATGGTTGATAGCGACGTCTTAGATAATAATAATATGGTAGTTGAATTTCCATCTGCCAACAACTTTGGCTCACTTTCCCTTACTGAGGAGGACATTGTAGAGGGGATACGTAAACTCAAAAATTCCTCTATGACCGATGCGGATTATCTTTCAGCTGTGCTTTTTAAAACTGTGACTCACTTGTTCGCCCACTTAAACTTATCTTTAACAAGTCATTGGCCTCTGGCATATTCATCGATGAATGGAAGCGGGCTACAGTCACTCCTGTTTTTAAATCAGGCAATAAAAGTAATGTTGCTAACTATAGGCCTATATCTAAACTTTCCACTACTTCTAAACTTTTTGAATGTATTGTTAAACACAAGATTTACTTCAATATCAAACATATGAATTGTGCCAATCAGCATGGCTTTATCCCAGCTAGATCTACGTTAACCAACCTCTCAGTTTTCTCTGAGGACTGCTACTTGGCGTTTCGAAAAGGTCTTCAAGTCGATACAATTTACCTAGATTTTTCTAAGGCTTTTGATACAATCTCTCATAAAATATTAACTCAAAAACTTTCACATATTGGCTTTCACTCAGTTTTTCTACGGTGGATTAAATCCTATTTATTTAACAGAATTAACATTGTAAATATCGATGGAGTGTACTCCAGCACGTTTGTGGCTACTTCAGGGGTTCCTCAGGGAAGTATCCTTGGGCCTTTATTGTTTATTCTTTTTATTAACGATATTAGTTCCTGTTTTTCAACAGCCAAATTTTTGCTTATGCTGATGATCTGAAAATCTATTCTGAGATCGGTTGTCAGCACGATGCTGCTGCTCTTCAGTTAGAGATTAATAATAATAATAATGCCCAACGGATTATCCACCATATCCCGCCCGACTTGCGCGAGGGGCGCATCCGCATGACGCGCGGATTGTTCTTTCGTGCCGAGTCTTTGAAAGGCTTTGGTTTGTTAATCGTCGAGATCTAAAACTGCTCAGCTACAGAGAAAACCTCATCAGCTAAGTAAAAAAGATTACACAATTAATAAATCATTAGTTGACAGCGAAAAGTTTATTGTTAAGAATAAAGATAAGAAACAAAGGATATGAAAAAAAATTATTGTTATGTATTTAGGGTAGAAAGAATTGACTTTTTTATGCTGCATAGTGAGTCTGAAATATCAAACGTACCAGAATGAGAGTTATAATCTTGACACAAACAACGAAAAGTCTCATTTAGTTCAAAATTAGTTCGGCACTGTTTCAAGATAAGTGGTTTAAAATGTCTTGATGGACGAGAAGGTACATTGACGTTCACTTCGCTCAAAATAAACGGGCTTGTGATTGAACCATTTAGTAATTTAATCATGAAGACAATTCCAAGTATTTCCCTCCTACTAGAAAGGCTGTGAAGATTAATTAGTTTTAACCGACTCGTATACGATGGCAAATTATACAAGGGATCCCAGTGAAGATCTCTTAAGGCAAATAGTAAAAATTGTTTTTAAACTGATTCTAAGCGATCCACGTGGACCTGGTAACGCGGGTTCCAAATTATAGAACCGTATTAAAGTATCGGTCTGACTAATGTAGTAAAGAGAGTTTTAGTTACATAAGGGCCGCTAAATTCTTTAGACCATCGTTTAACAAATGCTAGAACGACTCTAGCTTTATTGACTGTTACGTTAATGTGGCAGTTGAAACTGAGTTTGTAATCCATAGTAACCCCAAGGTCAACAAAATCATACATTTGCTCAAGACTATAATTGTTAATTGTATAGGAAGCTGGCTGTGAAATTCCTCTCGAAAAACGCATGTATTTACATTTTTTTAGATTAAGCGGCATATAATTTAAATCGCACCAAGTAACTAGTGTATTAAGATCTGATTGAAGCTTATTGCTATCTTCGGATGATGCGAATGACATGAAAAGCTTTACATCGTCGGCATACATTAACATTTTCGAAAATTCTATTACTGTTTCATTTATAAACAACAAGAACAGAATCGGGCCCAGATGGCTTCCTTGAGGAACTCCAGAGGAGACATTAATAACATCGGATTCACAGTTTTTAAACACTACTTTTTGTGTTCTGTCACTAAGGTAAGAAGAGATCCAGCGATTGAGACCCGGCTGGAAACCCAGCTGATCTAATTTATGAATAAGTAACGAGTGACACACTTTATCGAAAGCTTTGCTGAAATCAGTATAAATAACGTCGGTGTGCAGATTTTTTCTAAAGCCATTTGAGACATGATTTGTAAATTCAAGTAAGTTTGTAACGGTGGACTTTCCCTTACAGAACCCGTGTTGACAGTCAGAAATCAAGGTAGAGATAGGATTCGTAAGCTGATTGGTAACAATAGCTTCAAACACTTTTGGGATGGCAGACAGCTTTGCTATGCCACGATAGTTCTCAATAGAAGCCTTGCTTCCGCTTTTATGAAGGGGTAGAAGAAACGACTCTTTCCATGCTGTTGGAACAACACCACACTTTAGTGACAGATTGAACAAATTGGTAAGGGGTTTGTAAATATTGTGAGCGCACTTCTTCAAGAAGCATGTAGGAATCCTATCAGGACCACATTTAAAAGATTCTTTCAATGTTTTCAGACAAACAAGAACATCATTGGCGCATATAGTTGGACAATTAATTAAATTGTTCCCATGTAGCTCATAGGGATAATTTAGAAAGTCAGAATTGGTGACGGCAGAATAGTTAGAAGTGAAAAATTGTGCAAAGAAATTTGCGATATCTTGATTATCGCTAGATAAAATGTCTTTATATTTCATGGCTGAGGGAAATCCCACTACTTTTCGTTTAGAATTTACGAAATCATAAAATGACTTCGGATTGCGAATAATGTCTCTTTTTGTTTTAGAGATATAGGCTTTATTTCACTTTTTATTTAAGTCGATGTACCTCTTACGTAGACCAGAATACAACAAGTAGTGTTTGTTTAATCCCGATTTCTTAAATAATTTGAAAGAACGCGTTTTTCTATTTTTCAGCATCATAAGCTCTTTAGTAAACCAAGCTTGCGTTGGATGATCATATGTTATTTTACGTTTAGGAATAATCTTCTCAAATAAGTTGTAAATAGTTTGATTAAAATGTAAAACGTTTGAATCGATATCGCCACACAGCTCAGGCCAAGTTAATTTAGACAGTTCTTTAAATTCTTATAGTTTGCTTTTGAGAAGTTAAAATCAAAGTTACTACTTGAGCAGCCTTGTGTACATTGGGCATTACTTAAGGTCTCATGAAATATTTCCATAGAAGGGTGGTAGACGTCTTCTGGTAAAACCAGCGGATCGCAACGACTTACAGAAAATTTATTTTTATCATCGACAAAAACTAAATCTGAGACTTTGCCAAACTTGTTTGCTGTAACGTTTATTTGATTAAGACAGAGATCGGAAATTCCATCTAAAAAGTCATTGTAGCCCGGTCTGGATGGATTTGGAATAATATTTCCATCGACTATTTTCCACGATATATGAGGTAGGTTAAAATCACCCAAAACAATCATCGAGTCAGAATCTTTAGTCAAAAAGTGAACCATTTTGAGCAAAGAGATAAGTTGTAAGTACAAAGCAAGATCTGATGCTGGAGGGATATAACAAACAAATAAGTACATGGAGACATTTGCTAGCTGAATGCGGATGCATTTGAACTCAATGGAATCAATGTTAGGTAAATCAACCTCCTTCTATAAAGTTGATATTCGTTACAAAAAAATTCAGAGTTGAAAACATGAGGTTTTTGCCAAGTTTCGATAAAAGCAATTACGTTATAGTTACAACTGAAAGATTTCAAATAAAGATCGGTTAGTTTGGTATTTAAACCTCTGACATTTTGATAAAAGATAGTCATAGTCTTAGTACTCAGTTTTTTGGCTCAACGTTATCACGAGAGATTGTTGCTACATTTTGAACATTTCTATTTGGTCTGTACTCAAACTCCCGCACAAGAGCGCCGGAGGGCCAAAAAGAACTATCCAAAAGAGCGTCGAAATCTTTTCCAGCGACATCAATTCTAAATGACGACATATTTCTTTGATACGTGAAATTAACAGCATGCTACAAGGCGCTCCGACTCGCTTTTAATCTGGCAATTTTCAAAAGTGCACGACATTATATTATTAATAATTAATTTATAAAAGTTATAAAATGCAAAAATTTAGTAGTTAATAAAAGCTATAAAAACAACCCTGACAGTTCTAAAGGCACTGTACTGAGCGAACAGTCTTAAACACACTGTACTTGACGTTTAAAAAACCACGCAAACAGCTGTAACGAAAAAGGAGTGAGAGAAGCAAGTCAGCACACAACAACAATTACAATGTAAAATGTAAGCCTTTCAAAAGCAACAAATACAATATGCAAAAAAACAAACTCGGCACACACAAATTCAATAAAATGAATTTATAATTATTCAATTTTCCAAAATTTATCAAGAATTAACACTTTTCACAACAAGTAGTGAAGCACATTAAGTATTCAACTCTTTAACTTGAATCTTAACTTCAAAATTTCCAGAAATATAACAAATATGATTAAATTTTTAGATAAAAGCACAGAGCAAAATAAAAACACAACTACACAGCTTGACGTTTGCGATAAATAAACTGTATACCTGGTGCGTCAAGAACCGTCTTTTCCTTAATGTTAATAAATGTCACACTGTGACTTATGGTAAACTACTGAGACCATTGAATACTTCTTATCACATTTCTGGCACTTATCTGCAGTTGTTACCAGAGGTTAAAGATTTCGGTGTATATTTTGATTCGAAGTTTAACTTTTTGACTCATCTTAGCTTCGTTATTTCTAAGGCTCTGGCTATGCTTGCATATGAGCATTTCCGTAGAATGGTCAACCAGAACAAAAATTTTAAATGTTAATAAAAATAAATTCTTTTTTAACCCTGTTATACAAAATTACCCAAATTTTTATAAAAATAACGGTATGAAAGTTAATTTAAATTTTTTTTATGAAAAATTTGGCTTGAAACCTGAAAAAAAAAATTGTTAGTTTCCAGCCAGTTTTAAAGGCCTGTTTCTTTTAAATTTTTTCACATGCACGACTTATACTAGCGATCCTTTTTTGGAACAAAATACCCCCATGAGTATCAATTAAGACTATAAAAATGAAAGAAGATTGAACGACGATGTTTTAACGGTCGATCGTACGTTCGCGACCAAAAAAATACATTTTTTGTTACCACTTCTCAAGGAGTGTAAGGATATGTCTAGAACTACATTTCTAAAGCCAGTTGAGTGCACTTAATTGAAAAACAAAACTACTTCTCTTGAAGTGTTTACCAAACCTTTTTTTTTTTATTCTCAAAGTTGCGTACGTTCGCGACCGTTTTGCATTTTGATATATTTTTGCCTACCAAAAACTGAAGCAAGAAAAAAAGAGGTTGTTAATATACTTTATTTCCATTTCTAATAATAGATCATAGGGTTTTGAATAATTTGAATGAAGTTATTCATAAATTTTACAACCATACATTATAGTGAGTATACTTTCGAGCCTATCGGTGTGAGCCGCGGAATTTCAGTACAGTCTAATAATTTATGCTATCTTCTTTCTTTATAAATACAACATATACGATTTAAACTTGTGAATTAAGTGTTTCCAATTCATATAATTTGTAAAACATTATGCCGAAAATAGGAAAAAAAGTGTATGGAAAAATCGTACGTTCGCGACCCGTACGTTCGCGACCGGTATTTAAGCGTATATATAAAAATGTACGGACGATATTTTAACGCGAAATAAACGTTAAGAAAGTCACTTTATGCCACTTCAATATGTTATCAACCGTTTTGAAAAAATCCATTCCATTTCGCTGAATTTTGAATTTTTCCAGTTGCACAAAAAAGTCACTTCCATTTTGCGTACGTTCGCGACCACATGTTTATTGCCCCCACAGTCTAAACTAAAAATCGAACAAACCTGCCTCTTGCACCTAAAATTGACCTTCCAAAATGCTATTGAAGTAGCAAACAAAAAAAAGCAAAAACCTATGTTTACTTTGTTTTTTGGCCCACAAAAGCGTACGAACGTACTGTTCGCGACCGTGGAAACACCCATATATGAGGCGTAATTCGTCGCACTTTTCGGACCCCTACACGTTAAAAATACTATACACCTCGTTGGTTCGGTCCAGACTTGAGTATGCTGCGTTCATTTGGCGTCCCTATCACGCTGTTCACATTAATCGATTGGAGCGGGTACAAAAAATATTTTTGCGCTTTGCACTCGCCTCGTTACGGTTCTCGGACCCAATCCCGTCTTATGAGTCTCGCTGTCCGATTACTAGAACCTTGTCCGAGATTAACTATTTCTCAAGGTTTTTGAATGTTGACTTTACTGTTTCAAAGAATGTTTTTTATTTTCAACTAAAAAACTTATTGTCTTGTTATAGTATTAATACATATTCTTAGTTAATTATTTTACAATTCTAGTCTAAGTTCTCTGTAATCTCATTTTTTGCGTCTGTATTAACTTTCTTGTTACTAGACTAATAAATAAATAAAAAAAATACAAATACCAGTAGGGAGGCAAAGGAGTCTCATAGTAGTGGCAATTTGAGAGACAATGCAAATAAAACTGATCAAATAATTACATCGATAATGGAAACCAGATGGCCATTAAAAGTGATCCAAGCAGAGTCAAATTGCTTTTGTGGGAGCTTCACGATACCCGTTATGCTTTGCATAATTTGTAATAGAAGAGTCCATGCATCAGATAAATGTTCGCTGCTATATGAGAATGCAAACGATGGGAGAAGAATATGTTCAGAATGTTCAAAAAGCACTAGTTTTAAGTACAAACTGTCATTGAATGAAATTGAGAATTACGGAGGCTTAGCACACAAAAAGCAGCCTTTATCTGAAGAACCCATGCAAAATAGCGGACGCTCTGTCTGTCAATTCGAATGCACAGACATTACCTTTACTTAAAAACGGTTCATCCATGAAAATGGAATTTGTCAAAATTAAAAAAAGCTCTATTTTTTAAATACACGAGTGGGATTGACCGTTTATTGCAAGTAATGATCGCAGCTGCCACAGATTACTTAGTAATCTACAGCTTAATATCAAAATGTCAAAATGATTTCTTTAGCCTTATCAATGATATTATAGCGAAAGAAATCACTTCAAAAAGTTACATGCAAAGGGGTAATATTCTTCTGCAGTATTCGAGCCAAAACAAGGAAAATAAAAGCACGAGTCCAACTATTATAAATTGTGCGACTTCAGTTAATACACTACAAGAAATATTATTTAAAGAATGCCCTTCCTTTACAAAAACTTTTGAATGTCCAAAAGACTGCATAAAAGCCGTATATATGTAGCTCAAATTAATGAATTATTTTCAAACAAATTTTTTCATACGATACGACACCAAATGACTAAAGCGAAGAACTGTGAATGTGGTTCAGCAATGGAAGTCCAAATAAATTATGGTAACTAAATTTTTTTTATGTTTATTTATGTTTTATTCATTCTATCCTTTTTAAAAACGAAATAAAAACACAATCGCCCTCTTGCCAGAAACCTTAATTTCTAAACATTATACATATTTTTAGAAGCTCAATGGTTTAGAAAAATAGAAAGATATTTCTTTATTAGATTTTAAATTAGTTGATTGGTTTATCCAGTGAGACGGCGACAATATATACAAATAATTTAAAAACTTGAATTATATTTTATATCGTTCGGCGGAATAATGAGAAGCTCTGTATTTCATAATTTTCTGTTAAAATATAGAAAATTCCGTAACAGAAACCACATTAAAAGAAATTTCAAAGTTTACACAAAGTTCAGGACAGTTCATCAAAACCTTCAAATTTTTTGGCCGAATTTCTAGAAATGTGCAGTTTTGTAGACTAATCAATTTTAGTATACATTGTGCAAGTTCGCAAATCGCTCATAAATTTCGCTGAATTTTCAAAATTTTTTTCGTGAAGGGTGTTGTGGGATTTCTTCCATACATCGCATGAAGCAAAATTAATTTTGTATGGAAAAATATACCCCCATCCTTTACAAAAAACTGAAAATTCAGGGGTTATTTTGAGGTACTATTAACTTGCACATTAACATAAAAATTACGCCCAAAAATATAGATATTTTTCTGTTAACTTTTAAAAGTTTAATTAACTTTCCTGAACTTTGTGAAAATTTTAAAGTTTCTTGGTATATGATTTCTTTTATAGAACTTGATGTATTTGATGTACTTATGTATATGCAATTAAATTTCACTATTATATTGAATATTATTTGCCACCTCATTTGTCTAAGTAAATAAAATTCCTTGCAGGAGATCTACTTTGCCTCGAAATATATTCGTTAACGGAAACCGGGCTTTACACGCAGCTAAATAAAATTCCTCGAATGCTCACCAGCAGCGATGGCAGTTTATTTTATTTGACGGGCGTAATAACATACGAAGGCCCAGAAATCCAAAAAACATGTAATGACATGGGACATTATAGAGCAATATGCGATAGGGGAGGAAATTATATTTTATACGACGACCTGTTAGAAAATGAAAAAAGATTAAAGCAAACTGTAATTAGTAAACCCAAGTTGATATTTTACGTGAAAATAAAATAAAATGCGGTACAAATAACGGACTAGTTCTATTCAGTTTTTTCTTTGTTTATGACGTATGCCACCCATATTTCACATGAAGTTAGCGGGGCAAATATAAAAAAAATCGATTTTTTTTTAATTTTGAATATGCCACTCAATTACGGATAATTTACGGCAAATTCCAGTGCAAGAATTATTTTTCTAACTAGTCTCTAAACTAGGTAGTGAAAAGTTGCCACTCATATTTCACATGAAGTTAGCGGGGCAAACACAAACAAAATTTTTTTTTTTTTTAATTTTTAAATATGCCACTCAATTACGGATAATTTACGGCAAATTCCAGTGCGAGAATTATTTTTCTAACTACACCATTTCCAGTTGTAATTGAGAAAGAGTCATTTATAAATGAGAAAGCGTGATTTGCAATTGAGAATAGTCAGTTGTAAATACGAAGGTGTCAAATGAAAATGAGATTAGGTACTTGTAAATGAGAAAGCGTCACATGATAATGCGAAGGCGTCATTTGGAATTGAGAATAGTCAGTTGTAAATGCGAATAGTCAATTGTAATTGCGAAAGTGTCAAATGTAATTGAGATTAGGTACTTGTAAATGAGAAAGCGTCACATGATAATGCGAAGGCGTCATTTGGAATTGAGAATAGTCAGTTGTAAATGCGAATAGTCAATTGTAATTGCGAAAGTGTCAAATGTAATTGAGATTAGGTACTTGTAAATGAGAAAGCGTCACATGATAATGCGAAGGCGTCATTTGGAATTGAGAATAGTCAGTTGGGAATACGAAAAGGCCACTTGAAATTAAGAAGCGCCACTTTAGAATGAGAAAGCGTAATTTGAAATTGGGAATAGGCAGTTGTAAATAAGAAAATATCAATTGAAAGTAAGAAAGCGTCATTTGCAAATGCGAAACTTGTTTTATTCAGGTATTGTTTACAAGCATATACACATAGTATATATAATAGGTAAGTATAAAAAGTATTTATTGTATAAGAAAATTTGTATTATTATTAAGAGCCAACGGGCATGTCTTTTAATGATACAGCACTTCCGTGAAATGATGTTGCATGCTGAAATGCTCGCGCACAGTCTCCTCCTGTAACAGTGCCCTTAGCGTCATCTACCAAATTTTCGAGGTATTGTAATCGTTGTTCCACAACACGAGGCCCGATTGTATGGGGGTTCGAAATATGTCCCTTTACATATGTTTTTATTTTTGCCCAAACTATCTCAATTGGGTTGAGCATCGGCGAATACGGTGCTAAACGCAGCACCCGCACTCGTCCATTAGAGGCCTCACCGACTGCAGATTCGATTCTGGAGTGACATGGAGCGTTATCACACACCAGAACCAAATCTTCCAGTCGGTTTCCCTGTTCCTCCCAACGTTGCATAACTGTACGGAGCCATGCTGCACACGTTTCCATTTTGAACGATCCCCTTTGCCTGTCGATCGACACCACTCCTGAGGCGGATATTGCCCCTACCAGGTGAATATTCGGCCCCCTCGCTGCTGGAAGTAGTTGAATGGCTCTCTGTCCTACTTTTGATCGTCCTCGGGTATGGCGGCAAAACAAATTGAAATTTGTTTCATCCATATAGATAATTTGTTTGCCTGCTTGAATATATTGATTCAAGGCTGTTACAAACACTGCTCGCTTCTCCTTGTTAACCATGCTGTTCATGGTGCATGGCTCGAAATGAACGCTTTTGGTTGTGTACATTTGACCTTCCAGATAGTTCCCTACCGCTGAGCGAGATATTACGATATTAAACTCGGTCTGTAGACGTGTTGTGATGGCCATCAGCGTTATACTGCAGTTTGCTTCTATCCAGCCTAGAATAGCATCTACGTGATGTTGCTGCAAAATTTTTGGCTTTGTACCACCTTTTGTTATATGACTGCCTCTCCCGGATTTTGCCCAATTCCACGCTGTCTTATAATTAACGCCGAGGGATGTTGCCAATGTCACCCAATCCTCTCCACGCGTGGCTGCAGCAACGATTCTGCTTCGGTCTTCCGAAGAGTTCTTTCGGTACATTTTTCTTACGCATTCTTCAATATCTGTAAAGAAAATATAAGTTTTATTGGCATATACATATTTTGAGTTTATACCCATACCTTCGATAACTCCACGACAAATAGGACACGTTCCATTATCCCTTATTTGGATGGGCTCAATACACACGCGGTGAAATAAATGGCCACACGGAACCAAACGAACTACCGACTTTCGTTGCATTTTAGTAACACACACGGCACAATTGTCTTTAAACTCCATTTTAGATATGGCACGTTTCACTGATTTGCAACTTTTAAACAATTTGTTTTTCATTAGTATCCAGGAGACTTATAACTTTTAGCTTACTTGATGTATATAATTTTTAATCATAAAGTGGTTTTTATTCAAGTATACTAATAGGACAAGAAATATATGTACATAGAATGACTACGAAGTCAAAGTGGCACAATCGGGATATCACAGCATCAGTCTCAATAATTTGTACCCAAAGCTCCTTGAATTCTTAAAAAAGTATGAGTTTAATTGAAAACAATTTTTTAAATGTTTACACGGTCCTATATTTTACTTTATTTCCCATTTTCAAATGACGCTTTCTCATTTTAAAATAACATTTTCTAATTTTCATGTGACGATTTCTTATTTACAAGTACCTAATCTCAATTACGTTTGACACTTTCGCAATTACAATTGACTATTCGCATTTACAACTGACTATTCTCAATTCCAAATGACGCCTTCGCATTATCATGTGACGCTTTCTCATTTACAAGTACCTAATCTCAATTACGTTTGACACTTTCGCAATTACAATTGACTATTCGCATTTACAACTGACTATTCTCAATTCCAAATGACGCCTTCGCATTATCATGTGACGCTTTCTCATTTACAAGTACCTAATCTCATTTTCATTTGACACCTTCGTATTTACAACTGACTATTCTCATTATCAAATGATACTTTCGCAATTACATCTGACGCTTTCTCATTAACAATTAACTAATCTTATTTACAATTGACAAATCTCAATTTAATGTGGCGCTTTCTCATTTACAAGTATCTAATCTCATTTACATTTACCATTTTCGCATTTACAATTGACTATTCTCATTTTCAATTTACGGTTTCTCATTTTAAACTGGAAATGGTGTAGTCTCTAAACTAGGTAGTGAAAAGTTGCCACTCAAATTTGACATGAAGTTAGCGGGGCAAACACAAACAAAATTTTTTTTTTTTTTAATTTTGAATATGCCACTCAGTTACGGATAATTTACTGCAAATTCCAGTGCAAGAAACATTGTTCTAACAGGTCTCTAACCCAGATAGTCCCAAGACAAAACCGGGAAGGTAACCAAAATAATTTTTATGTTTTCGAACTTCAATTGTGATTAAAAAGACATGTCTAAACTTTTTTTAAAACATTTAATTCATAAAAGTGGATTTTAAGGCCGTACTATATTTAGTACATTGGGAACATATGCTTTGTGAACGAAAAAATTAATTTTTAGTATGAAATGAAACAAAACACTTTACATGCACTCCAACATCACATTTTGAGCATCTAGTCGTGGTCCGTTCATGACAAAATCCACAACGAGTTTGCTTATCCTGGGGAACCACTAAATGACTCATGCCATCGTAGCGTAAAACTGATCCTCCCAAGCTTCCTCTGGGTCCTTTTTGGTAAGTTTGCTCTTTCCGATTTTGCTGCAGTAATGTCGTTGCAATGACTCTCCTAAATTTCAGCTGGTCCATGTCTCCATTTTGTTTTCGATGCAATTGCCATGCATTTTGAACAGCCATGTCAATACAGTGGGTCAATAAACAATGATACCACTTTTTTCCTCTGATTGAAACTCTATATAGGCTGATATTTTGATCGGAACGATCTACTCCACCCATATTAGCATTGTACATATTTATGAGATGCGGTTGCTCCACCCTAATATTTTTCTTTTGCTGTCGTGAGTAACGGTTTACTGTATGAACTGGGTTTACTCCAGCAAAGTTTGATATAAGGCAAACTATATTGTTATCATGCCACTTCACTGCTACTATATTTTCGTCAGAGATTTTTGCGTAGTCGTAGGATCCTTGATCATCCTTTTTCATGATTTTTGAGTTCAACAGAGACGCATCTTTTAGTCTGTTTTCCCTTATTGTTCCGGTTGAGTATAAGTTCCACTCAGTGAGTTTTTCGATCAAAGGAACTGAACTAAAAAAGTTATCGAAAAATAGATGGAACTTCCGATCCGGCCAGTTGTCACGTAAGGCTTGTGCGTACTCTAGTACAACTCCACCTCCAACACCAAAATCCTCATACCTTTTGCTTATGTTTATTGATGCCCCCTGATATGGTTCAAACCAACTTATAGCCGTATCGAATCGGTTTCCCATGGATGTACTGTTTACAACCATGACGGCCATAATATGGTACCATGGCCTCATCAATTGAATGCATTTCCTCTAATGGTGCATGCTCCCCGAATTTTTTATTTATTAAAACGAAAAGAGGCCTTACCTTTGCAAACTTGTCATCAGTATCCAAATGTTGATTGTTGCACACATGAAAATTGGAAAAAATCATATAAAATCGGTTTCTGGTTATTGCATCTGAGATCAGGTCATTGTGACAATCTTTTTCACTTTCCCAGTACATTTTTTTTCTTGGAACCTGTACGTATCCGCTCAATATCAAAACTCCTATGAATGCTAAAATTTTGCCCTTTTCAAAGTTTGCATTGATGTTTTTTTGTTGGGCATAGTTGTTAGTTCCAGTCAGAATTAGATCTATTACTTCATCATCAAAAAACTTAAAAAATAGCTCTAGGGGATTTTCCGATTCCATTGAGAATGGAGGTCCCTCGAAATCGGTAACAGAAAATTCTAAGTCCTCCTTTACCCAGTTATATCTTTTTTGTTTTTTTGCCTTACGTTTGCGAAGATTCTGCTTTTTTGCTAGCTCGCTCAATGGCAAGTCGTCATCGGAATCATCTGATGAAGTATACTCGGCGTTTCTTCCTTCAAATACAACTTCTGCTGGAGCCCGCAGCTGAGAAGCTGGAAGGTTGTCTATCTGCAGATTGTCCTCGTCCCCGGAGTCTTCATCTGTCAATTCATCCGCTGCATTAATTGGTGGAAAAATACAAATTTCTTCAACTCTATTGCCATTATCATCGTCATCCTCCAAAATAGCAAGTACTTCGTTAAGTGAAACACCCCTATGAAATAATGACAAACACAACTCATATAGTCCCAATGTACTAAATATAGTACACCCTAGTTTATTTAGCCGAAATAGATGAAAAAATTTAAAAAAACCTAAGTTTTTCATATTATATTGAAATACTGGATATATTTCTTCAACCTACCTATAAAAGTTTTCATTTTTATCTTATATAATATTTTATATTGCCTTACCTTTCGAACCGTATATGGAAATTTTGCATTTTGCAATTTTGTCAAACTTCGACAAGAAAAAACACGAAATATTAACTCTGCAACCAACGTGCGATGTATGTCTAACGACTGCTGCAAGCATAATGAACATTTTGTTGCATTGCGCGCTAACGAGAAAATTCAAATGCGAGCATGACGCGATATGATCTAGGTGTACTATATTTAGTACATTGGTACTATCTGGGCTAAATTAGTTTTCGAAAAGTTGCCCCGCTAAGTTCACATGAAGTTAGCGGGGCAAACAGAAAAAAATTTTTTTTTTTTTTTTAATTTTAAAATATGCCACTCAATTACGGATAATTTACGGCAAATTCAAGTGCGAGAATTATGTTTCTAACTAGTCTCTAAACTAGGTAGTGAAAAGTTGCCACTCAAATTTCACATGAAGTTAGCGGGGCAAACACAAACAAAATTATTATTTTTTTTTAATTTTGAATATGCCACTCAATTACGGATAATTTACGGCAAATTCCAGTGCAAGAATTATTTATCTAACTGTTCTCTTTACTGATTTTTTGGAGTTTGCCCCGCTAAGTTCATGTGAAGAATTATTTATCTAACTGTTCTGTTTGCTGGTTTTTTGGAGTTTGCCCCGCTAAGTTCATGTGAATTAAATTTTTTTTTTTAACCCAGATAACACTACCGATCGTTTAAACGATCAACAAATTCTTCAAAAGTGGAAAAATTATTAAAAAAGTACCGTTTCTATTTCTATTGTTAGTTGTTTGCAGATGGTTGAAGTGATTGTTTGGAATTGTTTTGACACCTAAATAATTAATCTAAAGTCTTGAATACATAAAATATTTTCATTTTAATTGAGGGTGGTGGAATTATAGTTTATGATGTCCTCAATCCGGTAAGTTTTTATTAAATTTATTACATTAAACATTTTTTTTCCCACATAATTTATAAATTTATAATTAGACTAACATAATAGTGAAACAAAGTTTTTTGCTTTATAGTATTATCGGTAGTAATATGGGGACATATTTTTTTTGCACAGTAAAACTTTGACGCTGAATGAAATCATCGAGGAATTGTACAAACTAGATACTGATAGTCAACTTCCAAGTAATGTAACAATTTTTCCGCCGGTCAACGCCAATGCTGAGCTTACCGATGACGATTCGGGTGATGAGGAGGAGGTTACATTGCACAATCTTCCAGGTTTGCTATAGATATTACATAATGATTTGAGATTTTCTCATGCAAAATTATCTTATACACTCGTGCTCATAGAATTAAGCCACAAATTGAAACTTGCTTTATTCGTAACGTATATTTACTTATGTATTTTTTATAATTTTCATTTAAAATATATCGTAATGTTTAGTAGAAACCGAATAATTCACTTTTTGTTCACTTAACACCTTCGACAAAAAAAATTCTGAAAATTCGGGGACACTTCTGGGGTGCTTCTAATTTGCACATTATTATACTTAAATTGAATGGGCTACAAAACTGCATACTCAAAAACATTTTCGAAATCCGGATAAAAAAGTTGAAAATTTTGATTAACATTTTTCAAAGTTTGACCCATTGTCCTGAATTCTGCGTAAGTCATAGAGATTTTAATTATTCGGTTTCTACTAAACATTACGCTATATTATAAATGAAAATTATAAAAAACTAGCTAAGCCCGGCAAACGTTGTTTTGCCTTTGTTTTTTTGTTATTGTATACCTAGGATCATTATGAACCTAAGATCATTGTGAGCCTCTGTTAACCCAGATATGCCCATTCGTTGTACAGGGACTTTTTCATCGTGATTTTGTATTATTCCCCATTGAAATGACAATAAAAAGACGAATTGGTAATGATTTAAAAAAAATTTATTTTGAAAGTTGGATTTTACAGCCGTCCTATATGTAGGACATTGGGCACATGGTATACTATGACATGATGAAAATTATTTCCTGTGATATGTAACAAAACATTTTATATGTAATCCTATATTACATTTTTCGCACCTTGTTTTTGCCTTTTGATGGCAAGCGCCACACCTGGTTTGTTTATCTTGTGGAATTACCAAATGATCCCTTCGATCATACCGCAAATCGTCGATGGAAGTTTGTGAAGGAGTCCTTTTTCATAAACATTACCCCTTTTATTTTGGGTGAGAAAAGTTGTCGCAATGATTCTTCTGAAAGATAATTGATCCATTGTTCCACCATTATGTTTGTGTATCTGCCAGGCATTTTGAACAGCCATATCCCCACAATGAGATATGAGGGGAAAATACCATTTCTTACCTCTTATGCCAGTGGAGTAAAGCCTAATATTTTGATCAGAACGGTCAACCCCTCCCAGGACGTCCTTCACAAACGTTCCAAGACCAAGGTCCTTATAAATTTCACTGATATTTGTGAAAGCACCTTGGTAAAAAAAATTGTATGTAGTATAATATGTGCCCAATGTCCTACATGTAGGACACCACATTTTATGCTAATACAACAACTTTACTATAACACCAACAGAACTTTTCTATGTATATAACAGTGGACAAACATTTCAAATATACGAACTTCGACAAAAAACATTGATTTTTTATATCTGAATTAGCTAATTGCAAGGTAGCGAGAAATTCCGACATTTTGAAAAAAGCACAAATTTGTAAATTTATTTCGCAGAAATGGTAGAGAAAACTAACCAAAACGACCTGTCACCAGTGAGGTAGAAACAAAAACTAACCAAATGAGTAAAATTAGCGGATCTCGACAGGCCTTTACTTTTTATGTAAACAACTGAGTAGGTGGACTATATATAGGACATTGGGCATATCTGGGTCAAAAAGAAAACTATGCAAATAAACACCACTAATTTTCTCAATTCATTGTATTTCTTTAAAAAATAACGGTTATATAAAATGATTTAATTAGCCAATAATACATCCACAGCACATAAACTATTTTTTTCTATAACAAATTATTCAATAGCCATATGGTAATATAACACCAGCACATAAACTTTTTTTAAATTAAAAATTATTCAAAAGCGAAAAAATGCTCATTTGATTTAATTGTTTTTTCCCCAATCAAATTTGAAATAAAAATTTGTCAAATGTTAAAATATTTTGATTGAGAGGAAGAGGGGTAGTGAAAGCTTTCTTACCTCGCGGTAATACTAACCAAGGTTTATGATATAAAAGCTACAATAAATAAAAAGTTCTTAATTTTCTTTTCAAAATTATATATTATCAAAAGGATATATTATACTTTTATACGCTACGACATCCGTCAGCGTACCAAACCACTCCCTGTTGAAACCTTAGTCAACACCTTTCTTTTGGTATCCATATTGTCCAAACCCTTTCTAGGGTCACACATTTTGGTCGATATATAGGAAACCGGGTCCCATATTGGACTTTGAACCACTTCCTATTAAAACCCTCATCAACACCTTTCATTTGGTACCATATTGTGCAAACACTTTTTAGAGTCACACCTAGTCCACATTTTGGTGAATATCTAGAAAATGGGGTCCCACATTGGACTTTGAACCACTTCCTATTAAAACCCTCAACAACACCTTCTATTTGGTACCATGTTGTGCAAACACTTTTTAGAGTCGCACCTAGTCCACATATTGGTGAATATCTCGAAAATGGGGTCCCATATTGTACTTTGAACCACTTCCTATTAAAACCCTCAACAACACCTTTCATTTGGTACCATGTTGTGCAAACACTTTTTAGAGTCACGCCTGGTCCACATTTTGGTCGATATCTCGCAAACGGGGTCCCATATGGGACTTTGAACCACTTCCTGTTAAAACCCTCATCAACACCTTTCATTTGGTACCCATATTGTGTAAACACTCTTTAGAGTCACGCCTGGTCCACATTTTGGTCGATATCTCGGAAACAGGGTCCCATATGGGACTTTGAACCACTTCCTGTTAAAACCCTCATCAACACCTTTTATTCGATACCCATATTGTCTAAACACCTTCTAGGGTCACCCCTGGTCCATATTTTGGTCGATATCTCGGAAAACGGGTCGCATAGGGTCTTGAAACTTCATATAAACCATAAATGGACCACTGCCCACGTAGTGTATAAGTTTGGTTGAAATCGCACCACGCGTTTATGAGTAGTTCGGCGACGTACATATACGGGGACTTATTTTTATATATCTGTGGTCGTAAGCAATAATCGCCTAAGTCGACTTAAGAACGAAATTAGTTATGTATACTACCATATTCAACTAATCAAACTTTATATTTAGGCGAAATCCCTATAATCCTAACTTGTTTTGTTATTTAGATATTAATAAAGTTATTATAGCTTAACTCGCTAGGTAGCCCTATCACATTTACTATACGAGCCAAAGTATACTTAAGAAAATTTTCAGATACAATATTGTATTTATTAAAATGACCTATATTAACTTAAGTTTTTTTGCACCTTGTTTTTTTGTAGTTTGCCACAAATAATAAAGTTGTTATAAGAGCCAACGTAAAGATAAGATTTTATTGATAATTGCGTTTGTAAATTTAAATGTACTTAATTCAATATATGCCACGTAAAAAGCAAAACATTCCTTTACAATAAAAACCTTAGTGAACATAGTCATTACTATCCGATATTTTACGTTTGTTAAAAGCACTTTTATTTCTTTTTTATAAATATCTCTTAAACAGAGGCAAGTTGCATTACAATTTTTAACCAAAGCATTCTGCCTACAAAGATCTTCGATGTTCGATATAATTGTTTCCATATCTCCTTTCAGAATTTTTCAAAAACGCTTCTTTATATAAAAAGCTATTTATCTCGGAAGTATACTTTTCGACTTAGGCGATTATTGCTTATGACCACAGATATATAGATACATAAGTAAATATACGTAACGAAACAAGCAAGTTTCAATTTGTGGCTTAATTCTATGAGCACGAGTGTATCCAATTTCGTATATTTTATCTACGTATGTAGGTTCTCAATTACGAGCTCCAGCAGAGATTGATAACATGTCCTCTGACAGTGATGAAGATAACGACGACGTTCCTTTGTCTGTTTTGGCTAAAAGGGTTCGAACCATAGAGGAACTTTCTTGTTGTTGTTGTTGTTGTTGTTTTAACAACAAAATCACTCCCCGAAGGTTTTGGGGAGTGTTGTCGAAATAACAGTCCTTGGCCGGATATGAATCCGGTACGCTCCGGTACTCCCTTGCGGTACTGCCCGACTGTCGTGGGAGCGATTTGGTATGACCAGTGCAACCTTCTAGGTCATGTCACTCATATTTCACATGAAGTTAGCGGGGCAAACACAAACAAAATTTTTTTTAATTTAATCTTAAAATATGCCAATCTGTTACGGATAATTTACGGCAAATTCCAATGCAAGAATTATTTATCTAACTCTCTTTGCTGGTTTTTTGGAGTTTGCCCCGCTAAGTTCATGTGAATTAAATTTTTTTTTTAACCCAGATAACACTACCGATCGTTTAAACGAGGATGATGAGGAGGAGGTTACATTGCACAATCTTCCAGGTTTGCTATAGATATTACATAATGATTAGAGATTTTCTCATGCAAAATTATCTTATACACTCGTACTCATAGATTTAAGCCACAAATTGAAACTTGCTTTATTCGTAACGTATATTTACTTATGTATTTATATAATTTAAAATATATCGTAATGTTTAGTAGAAACCGAATAATTCACTTTTTGTTCACTTAACACCTTCGACAAAAAAAAATCTGAAAATTCGGGGACACTTCTGGGGTGCTTCTAACTTGCACATTATTATACTTAAATTGAATGGGCTACAAAACTGCATACTCAAAAACATTTTCGAAATCCGGATAAAAAAGTTGAAAATTTTGATTAGTATTTTTCAAAGTTTGACCCATTGTCCTGAATTCTGCGTAAGTCATAGAGATTTTAATTATTCGGTTTCTACTAAACATTACGCTATATTATAAATGAAAATTATAAAAAATACATAAGTAAATATACGTAACGAAACAAGCAAGTTTCAATTTGTGGCTTAATTCTATGAGCACGAGTGTATATCCAATTTCGTATATTTTATCTACGTAGGTTCTCAATTACGAGCTCCAGCAGAGATTGATAACATGTCCTCTGACAGTGATGAAGATAACGACGACGTTCCTTTGTCTGTTTTGGCTAAAAGGGCTCGAACCATAGAGGAACTTTCTTCTTCCAGTTCAGCTCCAACCACGAGCAGTGCAGTAACCGTTCCTTTTGTTGATCCAAATGTATCAAACAAACAAAAGTATACTTGGAGAAATCGCCACAATCCAAGCAGCAAGCCAGAATGGGAGAAAGATGTGAGAGGCGCGGCCCCTGCCAAACTTCTAGAATGTCACGCTGCGACAATATTGGTCATGTAGTAGAATAAAAAGCCTCTCAGCTTCGATGTAAGCTTTGCAAAAAAATACAAACTTTGCTTGCAAAAAATGTACTATTCATTTGCACCCTAAAACATGTTTTGAAGAATACCATACTCTAAACTAACTAAGAAATTACTTTTTTTTCAATAAAACAAAAATAAAATGAATTATAACGAAAATTAAATGAATTACAGTAAAAATGAATTGAAATAAATCATTTTTTAAATAAAAATATGTTACTTTTATTTTCATTTGTACTTGTATGGGAAGCTACCTAGCCGCTTGTTCCTACTGATCGTTATAACCACAGTGATACAGTAGGAAAACTCTGGTGAAATTACATCCTGGAGGTGAAATTTTCAGAGTCGAAATTAATTGTAGTATGCAATTACTTATACCCACGGTTGCATTACAGCACCAAAAAATACTAAAGGAGTAATTTTAGAAAAAGAATATTTATTGCACATATTAAAAATAGGGTGTTTTTTGTTCTATGGCAAGTATAAAAAATAAAAGTAAAATGGTAAAATTCCGCAAAAATACATATTACTGACGAATTGCTGTTCAGACTATATTGAGTATATTGATACTATATATTTGAGTAGACACTTCTGGGTTTTACTACTGTATATATTGTGGTTACAACGATCCGCATTTTCCAAGCTTTCCAGGAAACTCAAATTGTTTTTTACTATTTTTCCCCGTTAACTATATGTATTTTAGTAATTATAACAAAAAATAACGTGGAAACTAGACAAAAAATAGTTTCAGGGTTATCTGGGTTAATTTTGAATATGCCACTCAATTACGGATAATTTACTGCAAATTCCAGTGCAAGAAACATTGATCTAACAGGTCTCTAAATTAGTTTTCGAAAAGGGGCAAACGATATTTTCTAAAATAGGGCCAAACGGGGCAACCAGAAAAAAAATTCAAATTTTTTATTTAATTTTGAAATATGCCAATCAGTTACGGATAATTTACGGCAAATTCCAGTGCAAGAATTATTTATCTAACTGTTCTCTTTACTGGTTTTTTGGAGTTTGCCCCGCTAACTTCATATGAACTTAGCGGGGCAAACGATATTTTCTAAAATAGGGCCGCGGCAAGTTTTTTGGTTTCACGGATAATTTACGGCAAATTACCTTATAGTTTGTTTAGTGCTACGTAAAAGTTGTCTTGCCAAGTTCAGAGAGGTGCTATAACCAAAATCCGCCCTGGTGGAATAACGAACTTTCTTCGCTCAGACAGCATAAGCAACATACATGGCATCAATACAAACAAAATCGATCGCAATTAAATCTGGTAGCCTATAAAAAAGCTAATGCCATCTTTAGAAGAAAAGCGAAGCAAGCCAAAATTAAATCATTTCAGGAATTCACCAATGACATAAACTCCTCTTCTGATCCAAAAATGATCTAGGCAAACATAAAGAGACTTTCTGGTAACCTATTTTGTTGTTGTTGTTTTAACAACAAAATCACTCCCCGAAGGTTTTGGGGAGTGTTGTCAAAATAACAGTCCTTGGCCGGATATGAATCCGGTACGCTCCGGTACTCCCTCGCGGTACTGCCCGACTGTCGTGGGAGCGATTTGGTATGACCAGTGCAACCTTCTAGGTCATGTCATCCCTCCTTCCGAAAGGAAAGAGAAGATGGATAATGAGAGGTGGGAGGCATCATATCCGTAGATCAACCATCGAGTTGCACATCATTACCTTTGTGCATATTGGTCGCCTCTTACGACCGGTATGCCTACCGCGGGCATATTCTAAGCCCCAACCCGCAGGGGTATCTGGTAACCTATCCCACCATTCCATTCCTTCAATCAACTCTTCCCAAGGCAATCTCCTATATCCACAGGATATAGCTGTAGAATTCGCTAATTTTTTTTTCAAACTCCTCTTTTGATTCTAACTTTTCATCTAATAAAACCTCTTTAATCCCCTATCAGTATTCTCCTCCTCTGCTCTCCCCTCCAGCCAAACAACTTGACTCAGATTTAAGTTTGATTGAACTCCATATTGCCCTATCTGCTGTCAAAGGTAAAACTCCTGGCTTAGACAAAATATCGTATCCCATAATCAAACACCTTCCTTCTCCCCTCCTATTCCGACTTATCAATCATTCCAACAACATTTACCGAACTGCCATCATTCCACAAATCTGGAAAATCAGTTCAATCATCCCAATTTTACAGCCGGAAAAACCTCCCGGTGAAGTTACCAGCTATCGCCCGATTTCTCTCCTTCCCTGTCTAAGAAAGCTTTTAGAAAAAATTGTTGCTACCAGGCTCTCCTGGTTTCTACAATTCAATAAACTTATTCACTCTAATCAAGTTGCATTTAAGAAGGGACAAAGCACTATGGATGCTCTTTTAAATCTAGATCAATTCATCTGTAATGCTCTATCTAGCAAAAACCATGTCTCACTTCTTTCGCTTGATTTCGAAAAAGCTTTTGATCATGTGGGCATACACTTTGTACTAAGACAGTTAATCAAATGGATGGTAGGACCCCGCATATTTAATTTTGTTAAAGCTTTCTTATCTAAAAGAAAAATCAAAGTTCTTATTTCTGGTACATCTTCCCCATCTCTCCCTTTGGATAACGGCACTCCTCAAGGATCACCGCTATCCGTAGTACTTTTCACCATAGCATTTGATGAAATCAGTAGCATTCTATCCAATTTTGCAATATAAGGCATCAATTTTATGCTGATGACCTACTTCTTTTTTCTAAATCCTCCGAACTCCCTTCCTTATCCTCTTCCTTTGCAGAAATCCTATCCCAGTTATCATCCTGGTCCCTTTCCTCAAGCGCCTCAATATCGTACTCAAAATCTTAATTGCTCCATATTTGTAAAAAACATAATTGTAACTTCCCGACAATCTCATTCAATAATGTAAATATTTCATGTTCTAATACTCTTAAGTTTCTCGGATTAGTTTTAGATAATAAGTATGTATTTAAACAACATTGTCTTTATATTAGAAATAGGATTATCAAAAACTCATATATTGTTAAGTATTTATCATGCAAAAGCTCGCTCATTGGCCCATCACTGTGTTGTCAAAGCATTCATACTCTCCGTCATAAACTACGCCATAGAAATATACCGTTATCATGCTAAGAACCATTCTAAATTACTTGCTGCTCCGTATCAATCAGCTGTAAGGAGATCGCTTCGGGCGTTCCCAACGTCACCAATCAAGAACATTTTAGCTGAATCTGGTCTTCCCGATCTAAGGGATAATATGGTAGACGCCACTTACATATTATGTCCCAAGATTATTCTGGGTTCAAACCAGACGTTACAAAACGTTTTATTCTCATCAGCCTCTCGTACCTGCTCACTGAAAATTTAATCACCTGTATACAAATGTGCAACATTTGCCAAAACAAACAACTTGCCATTGAAAGCTGCTGCTGTTGTTGTTGTTGTAGCGCTACTTAGCCCTACCTAGGTAGTCAGTATCTTACCCAGTATTGTCATCAAACTCTTCTAACGGAAGTCCTAGAAACCTAGCGGCTTCAACAGGGGAGGACCAGAGGGATATGGGTGTTAGAAGACTAGGCTCCGTTGAGCAGACAAAAAGATGGTTTGTATTATGGGGGGACAAGTCGCATGCCGGACAAACATTAGGCAAGTCGGGGTTCAGTCTGGCTAGGTAAGAGTTTAACCTATTACAATATCCAGACCACATCATCCTAGTCTCCCTAGGCAGCTCGCGCTCCTCTTCGGCAACGGGTGGCGTTGTTGCCTGAAGAACGGCAGCCTGGGGGCGGATTCTCGAATTGCCTGGTCAACATCTCGCTATGCTCTTCAACGGCGAGCATTTTCGCTTCGTTATGAAGGTGATGCTCAGGAGACATAAGACACCCAGTGGCGGTACGAAGGGCGGTGTTTTGGCAGCCCTGTAGCCTCGTCCAGTGTGTGTCAGCTAGCTATGGCGACCATATTGGCGTCGCGTAGCTCAGTACCGGCTGGCCAATTGCTTTATATGTAGCTAGTAACATTTCCTTGTCTTTACCCCAAGTGCTGCCAGCTAGGGACTTGAGGATTTTGTTACGGCTTTGGACTTTATTGGCAATTGCGGTTACATGAGCGCCTATTTGAACATGTTATCAAACGTCACCCTAAGATTTTGGGGTGTGAGACAGTTGGTAGCTTGACACTATCAACGTAGACGTCTAATTCCATGTTCACTTGCGTTGTCCACGTCGTGAATAGGGTGGCCGAGGACTTATTCGGTGACAATGCCAGTTTTCTCCCGGCGAAGAATTCGGACACGGCTGGGAGGTAAGAGTTTATGCGAGAGCAGAGTTCTTCAACAGGGGGAAGTTTCGATATATAATAGTTAAACAGAAACGGGGATAGGACACCACCCTGTGGCACCCCTTGTTTAACTATTCTGGGTTTTGATCTGGCGCCTCTGAACTCAACCGACGATTGACGACCACTCAGGTAGTTGGCAGTCCAACGTTTAAGACAGGGAGGAAGGGACGAGTATTCAAGGCCTTTCATTAGTTGCGCATGGTTGACCATGTCAAAAGCTTTGCCCAGGTCAAGCGCAACTAGCACTGTCCTGTGGTTTGGACGCTTTTGGTTTAATCCGTCCCCTATCTGAGTGGTTATGGCGTTCAGCGCGGTGGTGGTGCTGTGATTTTTGCGAAATCCATGCTGATGTTCGGCGAGCCGCAGGTTTGCGGTGAAGTACGGCAACAAGATATATTCCAACACCTTCACTACTGGTGAGAGGAGAGATATCGGGCGATATGACTTGCCTACGGCAGCTGGCTTGCCAGGCTTTAGTAGTGGGACCACCTTTGCTGGTCTCCATCTTTCAGGAATAACAAAGGTGGACAGGGAAAGGTTGAAAATGTGTGTAAGGTATCTTATGCCTTCGTCACCGAGGTGTTTCAGCATCAGCATGGTAATGCCATCGGGGCCAATATATTTGGTGTTCTTAGATCTCCGAATTGCCTCATGAACTTCTGTTGTGGAGATGGCAATGGGCGCATCGCTGTTTTTACGTTTGTGCACTTCCCTGGTGGCTCGGCGAAACTCTTTGTTCAACGGAGGATGCATTACAAATTGTCGGCAGAAGGCGCTCGCGCATCTTTTTGGCTTCGACTGAACCTTATCACCGAAGGCGATGGATATTTTGTCATTAGGTTTAGTCGGGTTGGACAAAGATTTCACCGTCGAACATAATTTGCCAACTCCAGCCGAGAGGTTGCAAGACCTTAGGTCAGGGATGGGCATATTTTCGGCTCCTAAATCAGTTTGAGTGCAGCGGGTGTTAGGTGAGACGTTTGTTTTTTTGCGGTGTTGGGGGAGTAAAAAAATGAATTGCAAAAATCCATTCTCTCTCAACCTCGACAACCAATTCTCAAACGGTGTTGCATTAGTACGAAAATAAAAACATACATTTTTTGGCAAGAAATACGAAATTTGGAATAACCATAGGCTGAAGTCGACTTTATGTTAAGCAGCGCATTATTGACATCCATTTGGCCTTCACATACATTTAATTATATGCAAGCCAAATCATTTTGCAATAACTATATGCCTACAAATATTTAAAAAATTATTTTTAAAGTAGTAGCATTAGAGGAAGTAGTAGTAGAAAAACGTGCTAAAACACATTTCTCGTACAATCGTAGGAATACGAAACCCTTTTCAGACCTGTTTGGCAGCGTTGTTGTTGTTTATCAACCGTATGTGTGTTTGTACATACATATATTATTCTCTTCCTGGGTTCTTCGCCCCACATACCTGCACTTGAACGTCCCTCACCTTGCACCTAAATGTGCAAAGCTCGCCCGTAAGTGCAAAATACTCGTACTAGCCGTTTTGCCCATCCCTGCCTTAGGTGCTCTTCCTACTTAGCGCGTTTGTGTTGATCTACTAAGCGTCTGATTTCCGCATTAAGAGCCCTTATTTGAAGATCCGTAGGGTCAAGGCGTCTAATATGGTCACGTTCATTTGCCAGGGCCGCTGCCTCTGCGGGGAAGAATGGACGCACTTCCTTTATTCTACCTGACGGAATGTGTTGATGGGAGGCTGAAATTAGTGCCATACGAAACGCCTTTTCCCCTTCTCGTACGTCAGACGGGGTGAGAAGAGCAGCGAAGGCGCTCTCTGTGGTGGTTAGAAAACCCTCCCAGTCGCCTTTATTGAAGTTGGTGTAAGTGCGATTCTCAGCGGTGACAAAGTCGGTGGGGCGATCGATAGAGAGCACTATGGGTAGGTGGTCTGAAGTAACCACCGGCCTGCAAGCTGGAGTGCCACAGGTCATGGTGTGCGTTGAAGTCGCCAAGGATGACGCGATTCTCGCCCCTGAGTAACTCACGAATGTCGGGGTGGTAATCCCTGGGACAGCAGGTGACAGGAGGTATGTATGTATATGTTTATGATTTCAAGGTCGACATCGCCTGACCGGACAACCATACCTTGACGTTCTAAGGTGGTGTCCCTCGGGTCGATGTCAGGCTCAAATAGACGATACTGCACAGATTGATGCGTGATGAATGCCAGACCACCCCAAGCCCTCTCGCATGGTCACAACGGTGTACATTGTACCCGTTGCAGGTCTGAAGAGACGACCTTCCACAGAGTTTTGTCTCCTGAATCGCCGCGATCTTGATGTTGTATCGCTTCACTAATTTTATCACTTCAACAATTTTACCGGTTAGGCCGTTGCAATAAAATTGCAGGATACCGAAATGCGAAGGGGGAGCAGAGTTGATGCTGGGGGTCAAGGACTGGTGCGTATTCCTAGATGGTAATAGGCTGGGTCGCGCACTAAGGCGCATACTTGAAGTCGAAGGAATCGCGTTACCAGAAGGTAAAGGCGAGTCAGACGACGTTGAAGGTTGCGTAGCTCGACAGCATGGCGCAACGTACGTATCAGTCCATAGGGTCCTGTTTGCGAGTCCAGAGCATATAAGCAGGTGACACAGGCCAAGGCAGTTATTGCACTTGACCGATGCCAAAGCGGACGCTCAGCATTGCTCAAATCCACTTGGGAAGTGCTATGTAGGGAGTAGTTGTGAGCTGCTGTGTGAGATGTTGACGCCTGGGGGCGTGAGCGGCCGCTCGGAAAGTCTAATTGCTGATGTGCATTGGTAATGCTAGTCGTGGAGACTGCTGTGACAGAGTCACACATATGTGGCGGAGCGATACTTGATCGGCGGCGGCCACAGGACGTCTATTTTTCATGCTGTTCTACACGCTACAAAAAATGCAGGGAAATATGTAATATGCACCGATAGCCAGTCGTGTTTTCAAGCCATACAAAATTGTTCCAACCACACTAACATTATTGACTCAATTAGAGACTTTCTTATATTATATGCTAATAAAGTTAAACTAATGTGGGTACCTAGCCATACTGGAATAACTGGTAATATTTATGCTGATGAATTAGCGAAAAATGCATCCAACATGCCCACATTGACATTTGAGTTCGGCATAAATGCAGAATACCGCAACCTCTAGAATTAAAAATTGAAGTAGTGGGATCGAAAGTTTTGCACCCAAAGATGTGATATCTCAAATGAAAGGTAATTTAGTTACCTATCCAATGCAAACAAAATTTTAAAAATCGGTTACATAGTATTGAAGATATTTTGATTTAAAAAAATGCTTTAAATGAACTTTGACACTTAATAACTTTTGTTGTTGTTGTTTGCCCCAAAAAAAAATATATACCGTTATGTTCAGTGCAAAAATACCTATCGATGCCAATATTTGTTTTTTTATTCCAGAGGTTGCGGTATTCTGCATTTGCGCCTTGAGTTCTTCACAAAATCCGATATATACCGGTTAATCAACCAAAAACGACAATCTACGTTGGGCTTAGATTGGATTTCCTATAATCATTACTACTCAACAATCAACACAACTAGGATCAAACCTCATTATCCATGTTGTTGTTGTTGTTAGCAAAGGGCCAGTACACTCCTAGTTGTCATCGGGCTCTTCTAACGGAAGTCCAAGGAAACGCGCTGTTTCAACAGGGTTGGACCAAAGTGATAGGGGAGTTAGAAGAGTATGTTCCGAAGAACACGAAAAGAGCATTCCCACAACAGCCGGTTCTACGTACCGGAATGACCCGGGTAGAACCCGGGCTGTTATTTCAGTGTATCCCTGTCCAATTTGTCCAATCCCACTCCTAAATAGTCATCCTCGGAGCAATCCCTTGCAGCAGGGCTGCTCCAATGTCTCTTGCTACGGGCTGGTATCGAATCCAACCCCGGACCGAGAGACTGGATCTGCTGCGTCTGCTGGAAGAAAATATATGTTAACCGTTCACATTCCGTTCAATGCAGTAAATGCAAGAGATGGTTGCATAGATCTGGATGCTCAGGGCTTAACCCTGCCATCCCCAGAACCCGTACTTTTTTCAGTACACATACCGCACCTACCATCATCAAATGGCCACGATAGTGGCCCCGTCTTCACGACCTGCAGCCTTGCTGCTCCCGTCTCACCTCAGTCCCCACTCTCGTCCAACCCTACTTCCAGCATGCACGTGGGTCAGGAACATAACCTCCTCGTACCTTTCACCACGTGCACTGTTTGTCGGCAAAGACTATATACGCCTGCGGCATCGGTTAAGTGTAATAACTGCCTTGGCCTGTGCCACATCCATATGTGCTCTGGGCTCGCAAACAGGAACCTTTGGACGGATGCATTTATTGCCCCTTGCTGCAGTACTCAGCCGCCCTCCACGCCACACAACATCGGCCAAGACGCGCTGAACCCTAGACTGCGTCACAGCTTGGGACTATGCCCACCTCCACCTAGGCAACCGCATCCGTCCCTTACCCCCAGCATGCCTCCACCCTCCCGCCCGACACACTTCAAAATCCTACAGCTGAACTGCAACGGGTTAGCTGGTAAGATCGCGGAGATAACAGACTTTATGAAGTCGAACAACATTAAACTGGCCGCCATTCAGGAGACCAAACTGAATGCTAACTCGGACTTACGTACTCGTGATGGGTACAATGTACATAGGAAAGACCGTCCCAGCGGTCATGGGGGCGGCCTCGCATTCATTACACACCATACTGTACAATATAATCTGTTTGCCCCTGACGTCGACCCCAGGGACTCTACCCTTGAATGCCAGGGCATAGCAGCCCGGACAGGCGACGTCGACCTGCGAGTGTTAAATATATACATTCCCCCTGTTACGTGCTGTCCCCGTGATTATCGCCCTGATATTAGTGCGTTGCTAAGGGGCGATAACTGCCTCAACTTAGGTGATTTCAACGCACATCACGATCTCTGGCACTCCAACTTGCCAGCAGATAGCAGAGGGCACGCACTCGCAGAGCAAATAGATAATTCGGCATTCTGTACATTGAATGGAGATGCCCCCACTAGGGTGGCAGGTAACTGCCACAGTTCGCCAGACATCTCCATTTCAAGTGCGGGCCTTATCAACCACGTTAACTGGCAACCTATGCTTACACTGGCATCTGACCACCTACCCATCCTACTAGACATCGAACGACCGTCCGACTTCATAACGACAGAAAAACGAACGTACATCAACTTTAGTAAAGCGGACTGGGACCGCTTCACGGACTTTACAGAGCACTCCTTCGCTGACCTACCCACAGCGACGGACGTATGCAAAGGTGAGAAAGAGTTTCGCAAAGTCATCGATTCAGCCTCTGGCCGCTTCATCCCTGCTGGCAGAATCCCGGAAATTCGGCCGAATTTCCCTGCGGAAGCAGCGGCAATGGCAAGAGAACGTGACCAAGTGAGACTCTTGAACCCCGCAGATCCAAGAATAAAGGATCTCAACGCAGAAATCCGTCGGACTGTCAATGATCATAAATTGAAGAAGTGGAAAGAACACCTAGAGTCATGCAACCTCTCCGGCGGGGTCGGCAAATTATGGTCAAACACACAGCCGCGCCCATTGTCGTCTCCGCTGCAGAGGTTAAGGAAGCTATAAGGAAGGCCAAACCTTCAAGATCACTCGGACCCGACGGAATTGCCATGAAGATGCTGAAACACCTAGGCCACGAGGGGCACAAGTACTTGGCGGCTCTATTCAACCTCTCACTGTCCACCTTCGTTATACCAGATATCTGGAAACATGCGACTGTGGTCCCCCTCCTAAAACCTGGGAAGCCGGCAAATCAAGGAGACTCTTATCGTCCGATATCTCTCCTTTCGCCGGTAGTGAAGTTGTTAGAGGCTATTCTGCTCCCATATTATACTGCAAACCTGCAGCTGGCAAAATCATCAACATGGCTTCCGTAAAAACCATAGCACAACATCAGCTTTCAACGCCATCACGACGCAGATTAACTTCGGTTTGAACCAACACCAACCAAACCACAGGACGGTTCTCGTGGCACTTGACCTGTCGAAAGCCTTCGACACAGTCAACCACGCCACACTCCTTGAAGACCTGGAGGAGACACCGCTTCCTGCCGGCCTAAAAAGGTGGACCGCCAACTACTTGAACGGTCGGCTGGCGTCAGTGCAGTTTCGAAACGAGAGATGTAGACCTAGAAGAATTAGACAAGGGGTTCCGCAGGGTGGTGTTCTTTCACCCCTTCTGTTTAACTTCTACATCTCGAGCCTCCCTCCCCCACCAGAGGGGGTCTCCATCGTTTCGTACGCTGACGACTGCACTGTGATGGCCACGGGCAAAGGACCTTCGACAAACGAACTTTGCACTAGACTGAACGGCTACCTGCGCGACCTTTCCTGCTTCTTCACAGAGCGGAACCTGACTCTTTCCCCGACTAAATCTACGGCGACGTTGTTCACTACGTGGACTGCGCAGATGGGGCAGGAGTTGCATGTCCACGTAGATGGTGTTCCACTACCTACTGTCAACCACCCCAAAATTCTAGGGGTTACATTCGACAATAGCCTCACCTTCGCTAATCATGCCACCGCAATAGCTTCAAAGGTACAAAGCCGCAACAAGATCCTCAAGTCACTGGCCGGCAGTACTTGGGGCAAAGACAAAGAAACGTTGCTGGTCACCTATAAGGCTATTGGCAGACCGGTTATTGATTATGCTGCGCCCATATGGTCGCCTAACCTTCACGACACCAACTGGAGGAAATTGCAGGTCTGCCAAAACACCGCCATCAGAACTGCGACGGGTTGTTTGCTTATGTCTCCTGAGTCTCATCTCCACCAGGAGGCTCAAATGCTCAACGTTCGCGAGCATGCGGAACTTTTAAGTAGGCAGTTCCTTCTGAACTGCCACCGTCCCAGTCATCCAAATCGACAGCTATTGGATGAAACTCCGCCCCCTAGAGACATAAGGAAGCATCTCCGGAAGCATTATGATGAGATCCGGCATCACATCTCGTTGCCGTTTGATCTGCGGGACCATAGGCGGGCCCTAAAGGACCTCCACACTGAGTCGGTGGACATATCCCTCAGATCCCGGCCTGTGAACCCCGTTATTGGTGCCCAACCACCCGTTCTTGCTGAGGAAGAACGTGTCCTTCCGAGGGAGACTAGAGTCATGCTGGCTCAACCTCGGTCTGGATATTGCAATAGGCTGAACTCCTATTTGTCCAGACTGAACCCTACCATACCAAACACATGCCCTGCATGCGGTATGGCCCCCCACGACACGCAACATCTCTTTTCGTGTTCTTCGGAACATACTCTTCTAACTCCCTTATCACTTTGGTCCAACCCTGTTGAAACAGCGCGTTTCCTTGGACTTCCGTTAGAAGAGCCCGATGACAACTAGGAGTGTTCTGGCCCTTTGGGCAGGGCGAAGCACTGCTAACAACAACAACAACAACAACAACTACATTAGTCAGGCTGATACTTGAATACGGTTCTATAATTTGGAATCCACGTTACCAGGTCCACGTGGATCGCTTAGAATCAGTTCAAGAACAATTTTTAATATTTGCCTTAAGAGATCTTCACTGGGATCCCTTGTATAATTTGCCACGTATACGAGTCGCTTAAAACTAATTAATCTTCACAGCCCATCTAGTGGGAGGGAAATGCTTGGAATTGTTTTCATGATTAAATTACTAAATTTTTCAATCGTAAGCCCGTTTCTTTTGAGCGAAGTGAACTTCAATGTACCTTCTCGTCCATCAAGACATTTTAAACCACTTATCTTGAAACAGTGCCGAACTAATTTGGAATTAAATCAGCCTTTTCGTTGTTTGTGTCAAGATAATAACTCTCATTCTGGTACGTTTGATATTTCAGACTCACTATGCAGAATAAAAATGTCAATTATTTCTATCCTAAATACATAGCAACAATTTGCTTTCATATCCTTTGATTCTTATCTTTATTCTTTACAATAACTATTCGCTGTCAACTAATTATTTATTAATTGTGTCATCTATTTTGTATCTACCTTACTTGGCTGATGAGGTTTTCTCTGTAGCTGAGCAGTTTCAGATCTCGACGATTAACAAACCAAAGCCTTTCAAAGACTCGGCACGAAAGAACAATCCGCGCGTATTGCGGATGCGCCCCTCGCGCCGGTCGGGCGGGATATGGTGGATAATCCGTTGGGAATTATTATTATTATTATTATTATAAATAATAAAAAATAAGGTTTGTAAAGTTTTATTGACACTATACGAAAAATATGAAATATGCTATGTTTATTTTCCACAGACTATTGATAAACGTCCATGAAAAATGCGATCTTTATCTTCTGTTAGGTAAAATAAAAAAACAAGAAGGTCAACTAGTGGTTATGTTTTTAACATTGGATCTGGCGTCATTAGTTGGGCATCAATGAGACAACAATCCGTTTCAACTTCTTCGACAGAGTCCGAGTATATCGCAGCATGTCAAGCTGTAAAAGAATTAGTTTGGTTAAAAGGACTCTTGACTGAACTGTTATTAAAATCGAATTTGAATGCGAAATTGTATGTGGACAACCAGAGCGCAATACGTCTAGTTAGGAATCCGGTATTCCACAAACGCACTAAACATATTGACGTGCAATACCATTTCATCAGGGAAAAATATCAAAATGGTCAGTTCGACTTAGAATATGTTAGCACCGATGAACAAGTAGCAGACATTCTAACTAAGCCGCTGAACAAGAATCGACATAAATATCTCTGTAGCTTAATGGAGTAAACATCATAACTTTCATTTTGTTTGCAACAATGAGTGGGAGTGTTGAAAACATACATTGTAACAAACAAAGGAATCTAAACATTCGGCAGCACTGCTTTTGTGAGCGCAGTAACACTGAACACACACACTTCTTTTGTACATTATTTTCATTCCTTTTTTTATTACTTCTTCTTATTAAAACTGTCTACTGAACAACATCGTCTAATAAAGTATTCCATAAAAGCGAATAATATTAACTCTTACAAATAACTTCTTTCAATTTGCGTTCAACATTATTGCGTAACTCGTAACTTTCCACAGATGGCATATCCCAGCTAACTAAAAGTGCAAAAAAAGACTCCTTTCGGAGCCATAAAACGCTCATTTCTCAGAACTTTACTCTCCAAAATGAGCTTCTTTCAGAGCCCAAATGGAGCGAAAAATCGCTCTACGCGGGCACTCCAACGAAGTCATAAAAAAAGAGTCCAAAATGAGTCCAATTTCGATGAATTTGAAACGGAGCCTTTTATTGGTGCTTTTCTGAACCTTTTTCGGAGACTTTTATTCCTCCATTCTGAGGGTTTCTGGAGCCTTCTCAGACGACTTTCGGAGCCCTCTAATTAGTGCTTTTATTTCATTCATCCATTCAGAGGGTTTCTGAACACTTGTCGGAGCCTTTTATTGGTGTTTTCCTGAAGCTTATTTGGGGTCGTTTTTTATTTCTTTTGGGTCATAATTTCACTCCTAACTATTCTGCCGTCACCAACTCTGACTTTCTAAATTATCCCTATGAGCTACATGGGAACAATTTAATTAATTGTCCAACAATATGCGCCAATGATGTTCTTATTTATCTGAAAACCTTGAAGGAACCTTTAAAATGCGGTCCTGATAGGATTCCTACATGCTTCTTGAAGAAGTGTGCTAACAATATTTACCAACCCCTTACCAATTTGTTCAATCTGTCACTAAAGTGTGGTGTTTTTCCAACAGCATGGAAAGAGTCGTTTCTTCTACCGCTTCATAAAAGCGGAAGCAAGGCTTCTATAGAGAACTATCGTGGCATAGCAAAGCTTTCTGCCATCCCAAAAGTGTGTGAAGCTATTGTTACCAATCAGCTTACGAATCCTACCTCTACCTTGATTTCCGACTGTCAACACGGGTTCTGTAAGGGAAAGTCCACCGTTACAAACTTACTTGAATTTACTTTGATTTCAGCAAAGCTTTCGATAAAGTGTGTCACTCTTTACTTATTCATAAACTGGATCAGTTGGGTTTCCAGTTGGTCCGATTCTGTTCTTGTTGTTTTTAAATGATATTTCTACAGTAATATAATTTTCGAAAATTTTAATGTATGCCGACGATGTAAAGCTTTTTATGTCATTCGAAGAAGCTTCAATCAGATCTAAATATACTTGTTGCTTGGTGCGATTTAAATTATATGCCGCTTAATCTAAAGAAATGTAAATACATGCGTTTTTCGAGAGGAAAATCACAGCCAGCTTCCTATACAATTAACAGTTATAGTCTTGAGCAAATGTATGATTTTGTTGACCTTGGGGTTACTATGGACTAAAAACTCAGTTTTAACTGCCATATTAACGTAACAGTCAATAAAGCTGGAGGCGTTCTAGCATTTGTTAAACGATGGTCTAAAGAATTTAGCGACCCTTATGTAACTAAAACTCTTTACTACATTACTACTACTGAACTGCCACCGTCCCAGTCATCCAAATCGACAGCTATTGGATGAAACTCCGCCCCCTAGAAACATAAGGAAGCATCTCCGGAAGCATTATGATGAGATCCGGCATCACATCTCGTTGCCGTTTGATCTGCGGGACCATAGGCGGGCCCTAAAGGACCTCCACACTGAGTCGGTGGACATATCCCTCAGATCCCGGCCTGTGAACCCCGTTATTGGTGCCCAACCACCCGTTCTTGCTGAGGAAGAACGTGTCCTTCCGAGGGAGACTAGAGTCATGCTGGCTCAACCTCGGTCTGGATATTGCAACAGGCTGAACTCCTATTTGTCCAGACTGAACCCTACCATACCAAACACATGCCCTGCATGCGGTATGGCCCCCCACGACACGCAACATCTCTTTTCGTGTTCTTCGGAACATACTCTTCTAACTCCCTTATCACTTTGGTCCAACCCTGTTGAAACAGCGCGTTTCCTTGGACTTCCGTTAGAAGAGCCCGCTGACAACTAGGAGTGTTCTGGCCCTTTGGGCAGGGCGAAGCACTGCTAACAACAACAACAACAACAACAACTACATTAGTCAGGCTGATACTTGAATACGGTTCTATAATTTGGAATCCACGTTACCAGGTCCACGTGGATCGCTTAGAATCAGTTCAAGAACAATTTTTAATATTTGCCTTAAGAGATCTTCACTGGGATCCCTTGTATAATTTGCCACGTATACGAGTCGCTTAAAACTAATTAATCTTCACAGCCCATCTAGTGGGAGGGAAATGCTTGGAATTGTTTTCATGATTAAATTACTAAATGGTTCAATCGTAAGCCCGTTTCTTTTGAGCGAAGTGAACTTCAATGTACCTTCTCGTCCATCAAGACATTTTAAACCACTTATCTTGAAACAGTGCCGAACTAATTTGGAATTAAATCAGCCTTTTCGTTGTTTGTGTCAAGATAATAACTCTCATTCTGGTACGTTTGATATTTCAGACTCACTATGCAGAATAAAAATGTCAATTATTTCTATCCTAAATACATAGCAACAATTTGCTTTCATATCCTTTGATTCTTATCTTTATTCTTTACAATAACTATTCGCTGTCAACTAATTATTTATTAATTGTGTCATCTATTTTGTATCTACCTTACTTGGCTGATGAGGTTTTCTCTGTAGCTGAGCAGTTTCAGATCTCGACGATTAACAAACCAAAGCCTTTCAAAGACTCGGCACGAAAGAACAATCCGCGCGTATTGCGGATGCGCCCCTCGCGCCGGTCGGGCGGGATATGGTGGATAATCCGTTGGGAATTATTATTATAAATAATAAAAAATAAGGTTTGTAAAGTTTTATTGACACTATACGAAAAATATGAAATATGCTATGTTTATTTTCCACAGACTATTGATAAACGTCCATGAAAAATGCGATCTTTATCTTCTGTTAGGTAAAATAAAAAAACAAGAAGGTCAACTAGTGGTTATGTTTTTAACATTGGATCTGGCGTCATTAGTTGGGCATCAATGAGACAACAATCCGTTTCAACTTCTTCGACAGAGTCCGAGTATATCGCAGCATGTCAAGCTGTAAAAGAATTAGTTTGGTTAAAAGGACTCTTGACTGAACTGTTATTAAAATCGAATTTGAATGCGAAATTGTATGTGGACAACCAGAGCGCAATACGTCTAGTTAGGAATCCGGTATTCCACAAACGCACTAAACATATTGACGTGCAATACCATTTCATCAGGGAAAAATATCAAAATGGTCAGTTCGACTTAGAATATGTTAGCACCGATGAACAAGTAGCAGACATTCTAACTAAGCCGCTGAACAAGAATCGACATAAATATCTCTGTAGCTTAATGGAGTAAACATCATAACTTTCATTTTGTTTGCAACAATGAGTGGGAGTGTTGAAAACATACATTGTAACAAACAAAGGAATCTAAACATTCGGCAGCACTGCTTTTGTGAGCGCAGTAACACTGAACACACACACTTCTTTTGTACATTATTTTCATTCCTTTTTTTATTACTTCTTCTTATTAAAACTGTCTACTGAACAACATCGTCTAATAAAGTATTCCATAAAAGCGAATAATATTAACTCTTACAAATAACTTCTTTCAATTTGCGTTCAACATTATTGCGTAACTCGTAACTTTCCACAGATGGCATATCCCAGCTAACTAAAAGTGCAAAAAAAGACTCCTTTCGGAGCCATAAAACGCTCATTTCTCAGAACTTTACTCTCCAAAATGAGCTTCTTTCAGAGCCCAAATGGAGCGAAAAATCGCTCTACGCGGGCACTCCAACGAAGTCATAAAAAAAGAGTCCAAAATGAGTCCAATTTCGATGAATTTGAAACGGAGCCTTTTATTGGTGCTTTTCTGAACCTTTTTCGGAGACTTTTATTCCTCCATTCTGAGGGTTTCTGGAGAATTCTCAGACGACTTTCGGAGCCCTCTAATTAGTGCTTTTCTTTCATTCATCCATTCAGAGGGTTTCTGAACACTTGTCGGAGCCTTTTATTGGTGTTTTCCTGAAGCTTATTTGGGGTCGTTTTTTATTTCTTTTGGGTCATAATTTCACTCCTAACTATTCTGCCGTCACCAACTCTGACTTTCTAAATTATCCCTATGAGCTACATGGGAACAATTTAATTAATTGTCCAACAATATGCGCCAATGATGTTCTTATTTATCTGAAAACCTTGAAGGAACCTTTAAAATGCGGTCCTGATAGGATTCCTACATGCTTCTTGAAGAAGTGTGCTAGCAATATTTACCAACCCCTTACCAATTTGTTCAATCTGTCACTAAAGTGTGGTGTTTTTCCAACAGCATGGAAAGAGTCGTTTCTTCTACCGCTTCATAAAAGCGGAAGCAAGGCTTCTATAGAGAACTATCGTGGCATAGCAAAGCTTTCTGCCATCCCAAAAGTGTGTGAAGCTATTGTTACCAATCAGCTTACGAATCCTACCTCTACCTTGATTTCCGACTGTCAACACGGGTTCTGTAAGGGAAAGTCCACCGTTACAAACTTACTTGAATTTACTTTGATTTCAGCAAAGCTTTCGATAAAGTGTGTCACTCTTTACTTATTCATAAACTGGATCAGTTGGGTTTCCAGCCGGGTCTCAATCGCTAGATCTCTTCTTACCTTACGAACAGAGCACAAAAAGTAGTGTTTAAAAATTGTGAATCCGATGTTATTTATGTCTCCTCAGGAGTTCCTCAAGGAAGCCATCTTGGTCCGATTCTGTTCTTGTTGTTTTTAAATGATATTTCTACAGTAATATAATTTTCGAAAAACTCAGTTTTAACTGCCATATTAACGTAACAGTCAATAAAGCTGGAGGCGTTCTAGCATTTGTTAAACGATGGTCTAAAGAATTTAGCGACCCTTATGTAACTAAAACTCTTTACTACATTACTACTACTGAACTGCCACCGTCCCAGTCATCCAAATCGACAGCTATTGGATGAAACTCCGCCCCCTAGAGACATAAGGAAGCATCTCCGGAAGCATTATGATGAGATCCGGCATCACATCTCGTTGCCGTTTGATCTGCGGGACCATAGGCGGGCCCTAAAGGACCTCCACACTGAGTCGGTGGACATATCCCTCAGATCCCGGCCTGTGAACCCCGTTATTGGTGCCCAACCACCCGTTCTTGCTGAGGAAGAACGTGTCCTTCCGAGGGAGACTAGAGTCATGCTGGCTCAACCTCGGTCTGGATATTGCAATAGGCTGAACTCCTATTTGTCCAGACTGAACCCTACCATACCAAACACATGCCCTGCATGCGGTATGGCCCCCCACGACACGCAACATCTCTTTTCGTGTTCTTCGGAACATACTCTTCTAACTCCCTTATCACTTTGGTCCAACCCTGTTGAAACAGCGCGTTTCCTTGGACTTCCGTTAGAAGAGCCCGATGACAACTAGGAGTGTTCTGGCCCTTTGGGCAGGGCGAAGCACTGCTAACAACAACAACAACAACAACAACAACTACATTAGTCAGGCTGATACTTGAATACGGTTCTATAATTTGGAATCCACGTTACCAGGTCCACGTGGATCGCTTAGAATCAGTTCAAGAACAATTTTTAATATTTGCCTTAAGAGATCTTCACTGGGATCCCTTGTATAATTTGCCACGTATACGAGTCGCTTAAAACTAATTAATCTTCACAGCCCATCTAGTGGGAGGGAAATGCTTGGAATTGTTTTCATGATTAAATTACTAAATGGTTCAATCGTAAGCCCGTTTCTTTTGAGCGAAGTGAACTTCAATGTACCTTCTCGTCCATCAAGACATTTTAAACCACTTATCTTGAAACAGTGCCGAACTAATTTGGAATTAAATCAGCCTTTTCGTTGTTTGTGTCAAGATAATAACTCTCATTCTGGTACGTTTGATATTTCAGACTCACTATGCAGAATAAAAATGTCAATTATTTCTATCCTAAATACATAGCAACAATTTGCTTTCATATCGTTTGATTCTTATCTTTATTCTTTACAATAACTATTCGCTGTCAACTAATTATTTATTAATTGTGTCATCTATTTTGTATCTACCTTACTTGGCTGATGAGGTTTTCTCTGTAGCTGAGCAGTTTCAGATCTCGACGATTAACAAACCAAAGCCTTTCAAAGACTCGGCACGAAAGAACAATCCGCGCGTATTGCGGATGCGCCCCTCGCGCCGGTCGGGCGGGATATGGTGGATAATCCGTTGGGAATTATTATTATTATTATTATTATAAATAATAAAAAATAAGGTTTGTAAAGTTTTATTGACACTATACGAAAAATATGAAATATGCTATGTTTATTTTCCACAGACTATTGAAAAATGCGATCTTTATCTTCTGTTAGGTAAAATAAAAAAACAAGAAGGTCAACTAGTGGTTATGTTTTTAACATTGGATCTGGCGTCATTAGTTGGGCATCAATGAGACAACAATCCGTTTCAACTTCTTCGACAGAGTCCGAGTATATCGCAGCATGTCAAGCTGTAAAAGAATTAGTTTGGTTAAAAGGACTCTTGACTGAACTGTTATTAAAATCGAATTTGAATGCGAAATTGTATGTGGACAACCAGAGCGCAATACGTCTAGTTAGGAATCCGGTATTCCACAAACGCACTAAACATATTGACGTGCAATACCATTTCATCAGGGAAAAATATCAAAATGGTCAGTTCGACTTAGAATATGTTAGCACCGATGAACAAGTAGCAGACATTCTAACTAAGCCGCTGAACAAGAATCGACATAAATATCTCTGTAGCTTAATGGAGTAAACATCATAACTTTCATTTTGTTTGCAACAATGAGTGGGAGTGTTGAAAACATACATTGTAACAAACAAAGGAATCTAAACATTCGGCAGCACTGCTTTTGTGAGCGCAGTAACACTGAACACACACACTTCTTTTGTACATTATTTTCATTCCTTTTTTTATTACTTCTTCTTATTAAAACTGTCTACTGAACAACATCGTCTAATAAAGTATTCCATAAAAGCGAATAATATTAACTCTTACAAATAACTTCTTTCAATTTGCGTTCAACATTATTGCGTAACTCGTAACTTTCCACAGATGGCATATCCCAGCTAACTAAAAGTGCAAAAAAAAGACTCCTTTCGGAGCCATAAAACGCTCATTTCTCAGAACTTTACTCTCCAAAATGAGCTTCTTTCAGAGCCCAAATGGAGCGAAAAATCGCTCTACGCGGGCACTCCAACGAAGTCATAAAAAAAGAGTCCAAAATGAGTCCAATTTCGATGAATTTGAAACGGAGCCTTTTATTGGTGCTTTTCTGAACCTTTTTCGGAGACTTTTATTCTAGGCTTGGGTCGTTCATGAACGAAATAGTTCATTGAACTAGTTCATTGAAGTGATCGCGGGAGCTAGTTCGAAATTTCAAATGAACTACTTGAACTATGTGAAATTATAGTCAAAGGTTTCGTCGAGAATGAGAAAATACCGAGAAACTCAAACGCGTGCTAAAGTTGACTGAAATTCACCTGCAATAGTAAATACGAATATAAAAGGTGAAACAGGTGCCAAATGGCTGTTAAACCATTCAAAAATTTGCACTAACTAAATTGAAGCTCAAATTTTTGAACGAAAGCAGCCTTTTTTAGCGTTCACTTTCCGCAAATTTTGCTTAATAAATTGAGAATTAATAAATAAAAAAGCGAAATCGTCAAGATACTTCTGGAACCATTGTAAGTATTTAAATGTGTTGTTGTAAATTGATTTCCATATAATTTGTTTCCGTACATACATATGCTTAGATGCCTGGGGGAAGGAGTATCGTTTGGAACCACTTTAAAGAGCCAAGTAACAATCGTGCTCAATGTAAGCACTGCTCAGCTGCATTAAGTTTCAGTGGTCGCTCAGTTGGTAACTTAGGTCGCCATATGAGGCTCCGGCATCCTTTTCGTTTGCCTGAATAGTACTGCTGAATGGGCAGAGGTAGATGACATAACCGTGGAGGAATTGGAAGTGGAGAAAACCACACAACAAAAGAAGCAGCCAGATGCCGCCCAGCCGGTAATCACAAATTTTGTTTATAAGGCCCCAACTAACAAAACAGTTGAAAAGATTAATACCCAGTTGGTTAAAATGAGCGTTTGGTTAAAGAGCCAGAGGTAATCAAATTTGTTGCCATGGCATTGTTTTGGTTATAATTTACCATCGAGAAAAACTTTATCAGAAGTCCTAATTCCTAAAGTTTACGGCGAATTACAATCAAAAATTCAAACTGAGCTGCAAGAATCATTTGAGGTGTGCTTAACAACGTATTGTTGCACATCTTCTACAAATGCAAGTTATATTGGTGTTACTGCTCATTATATTGATAGAAACATTAGTAAACAGTTTACATATACATATGTATATGCATATATGTATGTATTTATATAATTTGTACTTCGGGACATAGGGTGGTATTTGTTGCCTTCAAGAGTCAACTGCAAAAACAAGTTGAAAAGCGTAGGGGAAAGTATCAAAAGATGTGCCTCTGGAATATTGATACCAATTCCAAAGAGCATACATACATACATATCGCACTTGTTACGTTAAAGTGTAACAACTCAAAATTTGAACATTTTCAGTAGAGACGAAAAACTGGTATTATTTTGAGTTGTCTCTCTCTCTTGTTGAAAATTCTCACTGGAATTGATAAATATGATTTGTTGTAAATAGGAACAACTCAAAATGTTACACTTTATGTGATACACTAACGAACAAATTTGATAAAAAACTTGGAGACAACTAAAAATGTTACTCTTTAGGTGAATCGAAAGAAGTCATTCTGAAAACAAAGAGAGAGTCATAACGGTTTTTTTAACGAAAGACTAGACAAATCAGTAAGCGATTTTTACAGTGGGTAGAGATGACCACTGCAGATTGTATTCTTGCAAAAAACTAAAATTTGGGAATTTTGAGTTGTTACACTTTAACGTAACAAGTGCGATATGTATCTTAATTTCTCTCCCAATATTTTGGACGTGTTTTAGCAGTTATTTCCTAAGGGAAACAAATACAAACAATTGAACTAAAAACGAACTAAATGAGCTAGTTCATTTGGATGAGCTAGTTCGAAATCTCTGCTCACTTCAATGAACTAAAATTCCCAACTCTATTTTATTCCTCCATTCTGAGGGTTTCTGGAGCCTTCTCAGACGACTTTCGGAGCCCTCTAATTAGTGCTTTTCTTTCATTCATCCATTCAGAGGGTTTCTGAACACTTGTCGGAGCCTTTTATTGGTGTTTTCCTGAAGCTTATTTGGGGTCGTTTTTTATTTCTTTTGGGTCATAATTTCACTCCTAACTATTCTGCCGTCACCAACTCTGACTTTCTAAATTATCCCTATGAGCTACATGGGAACAATTTAATTAATTGTCCAACAATATGCGCCAATGATGTTCTTATTTATCTGAAAACCTTGAAGGAACCTTTAAAATGCGGTCCTGATAGGATTCCTACATGCTTCTTGAAGAAGTGTGCTAACAATATTTACCAACCCCTTACCAATTTGTTCAATCTGTCACTAAAGTGTGGTGTTTTTCCAACAGCATGGAAAGAGTCGTTTCTTCTACCGCTTCATAAAAGCGGAAGCAAGGCTTCTATAGAGAACTATCGTGGCATAGCAAAGCTTTCTGCCATCCCAAAAGTGTGTGAAGCTATTGTTACCAATCAGCTTACGAATCCTACCTCTACCTTGATTTCCGACTGTCAACACGGGTTCTGTAAGGGAAAGTCCACCGTTACAAACTTACTTGAATTTACTTTGATTTCAGCAAAGCTTTCGATAAAGTGTGTCACTCTTTACTTATTCATAAACTGGATCAGTTGGGTTTCCAGCCGGGTCTCAATCGCTAGATCTCTTCTTACCTTACGAACAGAGCACAAAAAGTAGTGTTTAAAAATTGTGAATCCGATGTTATTTATGTCTCCTCAGGAGTTCCTCAAGGAAGCCATCTTGGTCCGATTCTGTTCTTGTTGTTTTTAAATGATATTTCTACAGTAATATAATTTTCGAAAATTTTAATGTATGCCGACGATGTAAAGCTTTTTATGTCATTCGAAGAAGCTTCAATCAGATCTAAATATACTTGTTGCTTGGTGCGATTTAAATTATATGCCGCTTAATCTAAAGAAATGTAAATACATGCGTTTTTCGAGAGGAAAATCACAGCCAGCTTCCTATACAATTAACAGTTATAGTCTTGAGCAAATGTATGATTTTGTTGACCTTGGGGTTACTATGGACTAAAAACTCAGTTTTAACTGCCATATTAACGTAACAGTCAATAAAGCTGGAGGCGTTCTAGCATTTGTTAAACGATGGTCTAAAGAATTTAGCGACCCTTATGTAACTAAAACTCTTTACTACATTACTACTACTGAACTGCCACCGTCCCAGTCATCCAAATCGACAGCTATTGGATGAAACTCCGCCCCCTAGAGACATAAGGAAGCATCTCCGGAAGCATTATGATGAGATCCGGCATCACATCTCGTTGCCGTTTGATCTGCGGGACCATAGGCGGGCCCTAAAGGACCTCCACACTGAGTCGGTGGACATATCCCTCAGATCCCGGCCTGTGAACCCCGTTATTGGTGCCCAACCACCCGTTCTTGCTGAGGAAGAACGTGTCCTTCCGAGGGAGACTAGAGTCATGCTGGCTCAACCTCGGTCTGGATATTGCAACAGGCTGAACTCCTATTTGTCCAGACTGAACCCTACCATACCAAACACATGCCCTGCATGCGGTATGGCCCCCCACGACACGCAACATCTCTTTTCGTGTTCTTCGGAACATACTCTTCTAACTCCCTTATCACTTTGGTCCAACCCTGTTGAAACAGCGCGTTTCCTTGGACTTCCGTTAGAAGAGCCCGCTGACAACTAGGAGTGTTCTGGCCCTTTGGGCAGGGCGAAGCACTGCTAACAACAACAACAACAACAACAACAACTACATTAGTCAGGCTGATACTTGAATACGGTTCTATAATTTGGAATCCACGTTACCAGGTCCACGTGGATCGCTTAGAATCAGTTCAAGAACAATTTTTAATATTTGCCTTAAGAGATCTTCACTGGGATCCCTTGTATAATTTGCCACGTATACGAGTCGCTTAAAACTAATTAATCTTCACAGCCCATCTAGTGGGAGGGAAATGCTTGGAATTGTTTTCATGATTAAATTACTAAATGGTTCAATCGTAAGCCCGTTTCTTTTGAGCGAAGTGAACTTCAATGTACCTTCTCGTCCATCAAGACATTTTAAACCACTTATCTTGAAACAGTGCCGAACTAATTTGGAATTAAATCAGCCTTTTCGTTGTTTGTGTCAAGATAATAACTCTCATTCTGGTACGTTTGATATTTCAGACTCACTATGCAGAATAAAAATGTCAATTATTTCTATCCTAAATACATAGCAACAATTTGCTTTCATATCCTTTGATTCTTATCTTTATTCTTTACAATAACTATTCGCTGTCAACTAATTATTTATTAATTGTGTCATCTATTTTGTATCTACCTTACTTGGCTGATGAGGTTTTCTCTGTAGCTGAGCAGTTTCAGATCTCGACGATTAACAAACCAAAGCCTTTCAAAGACTCGGCACGAAAGAACAATCCGCGCGTATTGCGGATGCGCCCCTCGCGCCGGTCGGGCGGGATATGGTGGATAATCCGTTGGGAATTATTATTATAAATAATAAAAAATAAGGTTTGTAAAGTTTTATTGACACTATACGAAAAATATGAAATATGCTATGTTTATTTTCCACAGACTATTGATAAACGTCCATGAAAAATGCGATCTTTATCTTCTGTTAGGTAAAATAAAAAAACAAGAAGGTCAACTAGTGGTTATGTTTTTAACATTGGATCTGGCGTCATTAGTTGGGCATCAATGAGACAACAATCCGTTTCAACTTCTTCGACAGAGTCCGAGTATATCGCAGCATGTCAAGCTGTAAAAGAATTAGTTTGGTTAAAAGGACTCTTGACTGAACTGTTATTAAAATCGAATTTGAATGCGAAATTGTATGTGGACAACCAGAGCGCAATACGTCTAGTTAGGAATCCGGTATTCCACAAACGCACTAAACATATTGACGTGCAATACCATTTCATCAGGGAAAAATATCAAAATGGTCAGTTCGACTTAGAATATGTTAGCACCGATGAACAAGTAGCAGACATTCTAACTAAGCCGCTGAACAAGAATCGACATAAATATCTCTGTAGCTTAATGGAGTAAACATCATAACTTTCATTTTGTTTGCAACAATGAGTGGGAGTGTTGAAAACATACATTGTAACAAACAAAGGAATCTAAACATTCGGCAGCACTGCTTTTGTGAGCGCAGTAACACTGAACACACACACTTCTTTTGTACATTATTTTCATTCCTTTTTTTATTACTTCTTCTTATTAAAACTGTCTACTGAACAACATCGTCTAATAAAGTATTCCATAAAAGCGAATAATATTAACTCTTACAAATAACTTCTTTCAATTTGCGTTCAACATTATTGCGTAACTCGTAACTTTCCACAGATGGCATATCCCAGCTAACTAAAAGTGCAAAAAAAGACTCCTTTCGGAGCCATAAAACGCTCATTTCTCAGAACTTTACTCTCCAAAATGAGCTTCTTTCAGAGCCCAAATGGAGCGAAAAATCGCTCTACGCGGGCACTCCAACGAAGTCATAAAAAAAGAGTCCAAAATGAGTCCAATTTCGATGAATTTGAAACGGAGCCTTTTATTGGTGCTTTTCTGAACCTTTTTCGGAGACTTTTATTCCTCCATTCTGAGGGTTTCTGGAGAATTCTCAGACGACTTTCGGAGCCCTCTAATTAGTGCTTTTCTTTCATTCATCCATTCAGAGGGTTTCTGAACACTTGTCGGAGCCTTTTATTGGTGTTTTCCTGAAGCTTATTTGGGGTCGTTTTTTATTTCTTTTGGGTCATAATTTCACTCCTAACTATTCTGCCGTCACCAACTCTGACTTTCTAAATTATCCCTATGAGCTACATGGGAACAATTTAATTAATTGTCCAACAATATGCGCCAATGATGTTCTTATTTATCTGAAAACCTTGAAGGAACCTTTAAAATGCGGTCCTGATAGGATTCCTACATGCTTCTTGAAGAAGTGTGCTAGCAATATTTACCAACCCCTTACCAATTTGTTCAATCTGTCACTAAAGTGTGGTGTTTTTCCAACAGCATGGAAAGAGTCGTTTCTTCTACCGCTTCATAAAAGCGGAAGCAAGGCTTCTATAGAGAACTATCGTGGCATAGCAAAGCTTTCTGCCATCCCAAAAGTGTGTGAAGCTATTGTTACCAATCAGCTTACGAATCCTACCTCTACCTTGATTTCCGACTGTCAACACGGGTTCTGTAAGGGAAAGTCCACCGTTACAAACTTACTTGAATTTACTTTGATTTCAGCAAAGCTTTCGATAAAGTGTGTCACTCTTTACTTATTCATAAACTGGATCAGTTGGGTTTCCAGCCGGGTCTCAATCGCTAGATCTCTTCTTACCTTACGAACAGAGCACAAAAAGTAGTGTTTAAAAATTGTGAATCCGATGTTATTTATGTCTCCTCAGGAGTTCCTCAAGGAAGCCATCTTGGTCCGATTCTGTTCTTGTTGTTTTTAAATGATATTTCTACAGTAATATAATTTTCGAAAAACTCAGTTTTAACTGCCATATTAACGTAACAGTCAATAAAGCTGGAGGCGTTCTAGCATTTGTTAAACGATGGTCTAAAGAATTTAGCGACCCTTATGTAACTAAAACTCTTTACTACATTACTACTACTGAACTGCCACCGTCCCAGTCATCCAAATCGACAGCTATTGGATGAAACTCCGCCCCCTAGAGACATAAGGAAGCATCTCCGGAAGCATTATGATGAGATCCGGCATCACATCTCGTTGCCGTTTGATCTGCGGGACCATAGGCGGGCCCTAAAGGACCTCCACACTGAGTCGGTGGACATATCCCTCAGATCCCGGCCTGTGAACCCCGTTATTGGTGCCCAACCACCCGTTCTTGCTGAGGAAGAACGTGTCCTTCCGAGGGAGACTAGAGTCATGCTGGCTCAACCTCGGTCTGGATATTGCAATAGGCTGAACTCCTATTTGTCCAGACTGAACCCTACCATACCAAACACATGCCCTGCATGCGGTATGGCCCACGACACGCAACATCTCTTTTCGTGTTCTTCGGAACATACTCTTCTAACTCCCTTATCACTTTGGTCCAACCCTGTTGAAACAGCGCGTTTCCTTGGACTTCCGTTAGAAGAGCCCGATGACAACTAGGAGTGTTCTGGCCCTTTGGGCAGGGCGAAGCACTGCTAACAACAACAACAACAACAACAACAACTACATTAGTCAGGCTGATACTTGAATACGGTTCTATAATTTGGAATCCACGTTACCAGGTCCACGTGGATCGCTTAGAATCAGTTCAAGAACAATTTTTAATATTTGCCTTAAGAGATCTTCACTGGGATCCCTTGTATAATTTGCCACGTATACGAGTCGCTTAAAACTAATTAATCTTCACAGCCCATCTAGTGGGAGGGAAATGCTTGGAATTGTTTTCATGATTAAATTACTAAATGGTTCAATCGTAAGCCCGTTTCTTTTGAGCGAAGTGAACTTCAATGTACCTTCTCGTCCATCAAGACATTTTAAACCACTTATCTTGAAACAGTGCCGAACTAATTTGGAATTAAATCAGCCTTTTCGTTGTTTGTGTCAAGATAATAACTCTCATTCTGGTACGTTTGATATTTCAGACTCACTATGCAGAATAAAAATGTCAATTATTTCTATCCTAAATACATAGCAACAATTTGCTTTCATATCGTTTGATTCTTATCTTTATTCTTTACAATAACTATTCGCTGTCAACTAATTATTTATTAATTGTGTCATCTATTTTGTATCTACCTTACTTGGCTGATGAGGTTTTCTCTGTAGCTGAGCAGTTTCAGATCTCGACGATTAACAAACCAAAGCCTTTCAAAGACTCGGCACGAAAGAACAATCCGCGCGTATTGCGGATGCGCCCCTCGCGCCGGTCGGGCGGGATATGGTGGATAATCCGTTGGGAATTATTATTATTATTATTATTATAAATAATAAAAAATAAGGTTTGTAAAGTTTTATTGACACTATACGAAAAATATGAAATATGCTATGTTTATTTTCCACAGACTATTGAAAAATGCGATCTTTATCTTCTGTTAGGTAAAATAAAAAAACAAGAAGGTCAACTAGTGGTTATGTTTTTAACATTGGATCTGGCGTCATTAGTTGGGCATCAATGAGACAACAATCCGTTTCAACTTCTTCGACAGAGTCCGAGTATATCGCAGCATGTCAAGCTGTAAAAGAATTAGTTTGGTTAAAAGGACTCTTGACTGAACTGTTATTAAAATCGAATTTGAATGCGAAATTGTATGTGGACAACCAGAGCGCAATACGTCTAGTTAGGAATCCGGTATTCCACAAACGCACTAAACATATTGACGTGCAATACCATTTCATCAGGGAAAAATATCAAAATGGTCAGTTCGACTTAGAATATGTTAGCACCGATGAACAAGTAGCAGACATTCTAACTAAGCCGCTGAACGAAGTCATAAAAAAAGAGTCCAAAATGAGTCCAATTTCGATGAATTTGAAACGGAGCCTTTTATTGGTGCTTTTCTGAACCTTTTTCGGAGACTTTTATTCTAGGCTTGGGTCGTTCATGAACGAAATAGTTCATTGAACTAGTTCATTGAAGTGATCGCGGGAGCTAGTTCGAAATTTCAAATGAACTACTTGAACTATGTGAAATTATAGTCAAAGGTTTCGTCGAGAATGAGAAAATACCGAGAAACTCAAACGCGTGCTAAAGTTGACTGAAATTCACCTGCAATAGTAAATACGAATATAAAAGGTGAAACAGGTGCCAAATGGCTGTTAAACCATTCAAAAATTTGCACTAACTAAATTGAAGCTCAAATTTTTGAACGAAAGCAGCCTTTTTTAGCGTTCACTTTCCGCAAATTTTGCTTAATAAATTGAGAATTAATAAATAAAAAAGCGAAATCGTCAAGATACTTCTGGAACCATTGTAAGTATTTAAATGTGTTGTTGTAAATTGATTTCCATATAATTTGTTTCCGTACATACATATGCTTAGATGCCTGGGGGAAGGAGTATCGTTTGGAACCACTTTAAAGAGCCAAGTAACAATCGTGCTCAATGTAAGCACTGCTCAGCTGCATTAAGTTTCAGTGGTCGCTCAGTTGGTAACTTAGGTCGCCATATGAGGCTCCGGCATCCTTTTCGTTTGCCTGAATAGTACTGCTGAATGGGCAGAGGTAGATGACATAACCGTGGAGGAATTGGAAGTGGAGAAAACCACACAACAAAAGAAGCAGCCAGATGCCGCCCAGCCGGTAATCACAAATTTTGTTTATAAGGCCCCAACTAACAAAACAGTTGAAAAGATTAATACCCAGTTGGTTAAAATGAGCGTTTGGTTAAAGAGCCAGAGGTAATCAAATTTGTTGCCATGGCATTGTTTTGGTTATAATTTACCATCGAGAAAAACTTTATCAGAAGTCCTAATTCCTAAAGTTTACGGCGAATTACAATCAAAAATTCAAACTGAGCTGCAAGAATCATTTGAGGTGTGCTTAACAACGTATTGTTGCACATCTTCTACAAATGCAAGTTATATTGGTGTTACTGCTCATTATATTGATAGAAACATTAGTAAACAGTTTACATATACATATGTATATGCATATATGTATGTATTTATATAATTTGTACTTCGGGACATAGGGTGGTATTTGTTGCCTTCAAGAGTCAACTGCAAAAACAAGTTGAAAAGCGTAGGGGAAAGTATCAAAAGATGTGCCTCTGGAATATTGATACCAATTCCAAAGAGCATACATACATACATATCGCACTTGTTACGTTAAAGTGTAACAACTCAAAATTTGAACATTTTCAGTAGAGACGAAAAACTGGTATTATTTTGAGTTGTCTCTCTCTCTTGTTGAAAATTCTCACTGGAATTGATAAATATGATTTGTTGTAAATAGGAACAACTCAAAATGTTACACTTTATGTGATACACTAACGAACAAATTTGATAAAAAACTTGGAGACAACTAAAAATGTTACTCTTTAGGTGAATCGAAAGAAGTCATTCTGAAAACAAAGAGAGAGTCATAACGGTTTTTTTAACGAAAGACTAGACAAATCAGTAAGCGATTTTTACAGTGGGTAGAGATGACCACTGCAGATTGTATTCTTGCAAAAAACTAAAATTTGGAAATTTTGAGTTGTTACACTTTAACGTAACAAGTGCGATATGTATCTTAATTTCTCTCCCAATATTTTGGACGTGTTTTAGCAGTTATTTCCTAAGGGAAACAAATACAAACAATTGAACTAAAAACGAACTAAATGAGCTAGTTCATTTGGATGAGCTAGTTCGAAATCTCTGCTCACTTCAATGAACTAAAATTCCCAACTCTATTTTATTCCTCCATTCTGAGGGTTTCTGGAGCCTTCTCAGACGACTTTCGGAGCCCTCTAATTAGTGCTTTTCTTTCATTCATCCATTCAGAGGGTTTCTGAACACTTGTCGGAGCCTTTTATTGGTGTTTTCCTGAAGCTTATTTGGGGTCGTTTTTTATTTCTTTTGGGTCATAATTTCACTCCTAACTATTCTGCCGTCACCAACTCTGACTTTCTAAATTATCCCTATGAGCTACATGGGAACAATTTAATTAATTGTCCAACAATATGCGCCAATGATGTTCTTATTTATCTGAAAACCTTGAAGGAACCTTTAAAATGCGGTCCTGATAGGATTCCTACATGCTTCTTGAAGAAGTGTGCTAACAATATTTACCAACCCCTTACCAATTTGTTCAATCTGTCACTAAAGTGTGGTGTTTTTCCAACAGCATGGAAAGAGTCGTTTCTTCTACCGCTTCATAAAAGCGGAAGCAAGGCTTCTATAGAGAACTATCGTGGCATAGCAAAGCTTTCTGCCATCCCAAAAGTGTGTGAAGCTATTGTTACCAATCAGCTTACGAATCCTACCTCTACCTTGATTTCCGACTGTCAACACGGGTTCTGTAAGGGAAAGTCCACCGTTACAAACTTACTTGAATTTACTTTGATTTCAGCAAAGCTTTCGATAAAGTGTGTCACTCTTTACTTATTCATAAACTGGATCAGTTGGGTTTCCAGCCGGGTCTCAATCGCTAGATCTCTTCTTACCTTACGAACAGAGCACAAAAAGTAGTGTTTAAAAATTGTGAATCCGATGTTATTTATGTCTCCTCAGGAGTTCCTCAAGGAAGCCATCTTGGTCCGATTCTGTTCTTGTTGTTTTTAAATGATATTTCTACAGTAATATAATTTTCGAAAATTTTAATGTATGCCGACGATGTAAAGCTTTTTATGTCATTCGAAGAAGCTTCAATCAGATCTAAATATACTTGTTGCTTGGTGCGATTTAAATTATATGCCGCTTAATCTAAAGAAATGTAAATACATGCGTTTTTCGAGAGGAAAATCACAGCCAGCTTCCTATACAATTAACAGTTATAGTCTTGAGCAAATGTATGATTTTGTTGACCTTGGGGTTACTATGGACTAAAAACTCAGTTTTAACTGCCATATTAACGTAACAGTCAATAAAGCTGGAGGCGTTCTAGCATTTGTTAAACGATGGTCTAAAGAATTTAGCGACCCTTATGTAACTAAAACTCTTTACTACATTACTACTACTGAACTGCCACCGTCCCAGTCATCCAAATCGACAGCTATTGGATGAAACTCCGCCCCCTAGAGACATAAGGAAGCATCTCCGGAAGCATTATGATGAGATCCGGCATCACATCTCGTTGCCGTTTGATCTGCGGGACCATAGGCGGGCCCTAAAGGACCTCCACACTGAGTCGGTGGACATATCCCTCAGATCCCGGCCTGTGAACCCCGTTATTGGTGCCCAACCACCCGTTCTTGCTGAGGAAGAACGTGTCCTTCCGAGGGAGACTAGAGTCATGCTGGCTCAACCTCGGTCGGGATATTGCAACAGGCTGAACTCCTATTTGTCCAGACTGAACCCTACCATACCAAACACATGCCCTGCATGCGGTATGGCCCCCCACGACACGCAACATCTCTTTTCGTGTTCTTCGGAACATACTCTTCTAACTCCCTTATCACTTTGGTCCAACCCTGTTGAAACAGCGCGTTTCCTTGGACTTCCGTTAGAAGAGCCCGCTGACAACTAGGAGTGTTCTGGCCCTTTGGGCAGGGCGAAGCACTGCTAACAACAACAACAACAACAACAACTACATTAGTCAGGCTGATACTTGAATACGGTTCTATAATTTGGAATCCACGTTACCAGGTCCACGTGGATCGCTTAGAATCAGTTCAAGAACAATTTTTAATATTTGCCTTAAGAGATCTTCACTGGGATCCCTTGTATAATTTGCCACGTATACGAGTCGCTTAAAACTAATTAATCTTCACAGCCCATCTAGTGGGAGGGAAATGCTTGGAATTGTTTTCATGATTAAATTACTAAATGGTTCAATCGTAAGCCCGTTTCTTTTGAGCGAAGTGAACTTCAATGTACCTTCTCGTCCATCAAGACATTTTAAACCACTTATCTTGAAACAGTGCCGAACTAATTTGGAATTAAATCAGCCTTTTCGTTGTTTGTGTCAAGATAATAACTCTCATTCTGGTACGTTTGATATTTCAGACTCACTATGCAGAATAAAAATGTCAATTATTTCTATCCTAAATACATAGCAACAATTTGCTTTCATATCCTTTGATTCTTATCTTTATTCTTTACAATAACTATTCGCTGTCAACTAATTATTTATTAATTGTGTCATCTATTTTGTATCTACCTGCGGGTTGGGGCCTAGAATATGCCCGCGGTAGGCATACCGGTCGTAAGAGGCGACCAATATGCACAAAGGTAATGATGTGCAACTCGATGGTTGATCTACGGATATGATGCCTCCCACCTCTCATTACCCATCTTCTCTTTCTTTTCGGAAGGAGGGATGACATGACCTAGAAGGTTGCACTGGTCATACCAAATCGCTCCCACGACAGTCGGGCAGTACCGCAAGGGAGTACTGGAGCGTACCGGATTCATATCCGGCCAAGGACTGTTATTTCGACAACACTCCCCTAAACCTTCGGGGAGTGATTTTGTTGTTAAAACAACAACAACAACAACAACGATTAACAAACCAAAGCCTTTCAAAGACTCGGCACGAAAGAACAATCAGCGCGTATTGCGGATGCGCCCCTCGCGCCGGTCGGGCGGGATATGGTGGATAATCCGCTGGGAATTATTATTATTATTATTATTATAAATAATAAAAAATAAGGTTTGTAAAGTTTTATTGACACTATACGAAAAATATGAAATATGCTATGTTTATTTTCCACAGACTATTGATAAACGTCCATGAAAAATGCGATCTTTATCTTCTGTTAGGTAAAATAAAAAAACAAGAAGGTCAACTAGTGGTTATGTTTTTAACATTGGATCTGGCGTCATTAGTTGGGCATCAATGAGACAACAATCCGTTTCAACTTCTTCGACAGAGTCCGAGTATATCGCAGCATGTCAAGCTGTAAAAGAATTAGTTTGGTTAAAAGGACTCTTGACTGAACTGTTATTAAAATCGAATTTGAATGCGAAATTGTATGTGGACAACCAGTGCGCAATACGTCTAGTTAGGAATCCGGTATTCCACAAACGCACTAAACATATTGACGTGCAATACCATTTCATCAGGGAAAAATATCAAAATGGTCAGTTCGACTTAGAATATGTTAGCACCGATGAACAAGTAGCAGACATTCTAACTAAGCCGCTGAACAAGAATCGACATAAATATCTCTGTAGCTTAATGGAGTAAACATCATAACTTTCATTTTGTTTGCAACAATGAGTGGGAGTGTTGAAAACATACATTGTAACAAACAAAGGAATCTAAACATTCGGCAGCACTGCTTTTGTGAGCGCAGTAACACTGAACACACACACTTCTTTTGTACATTATTTTCATTCCTTTTTTTATTACTTCTTCTTATTAAAACTGTCTACTGAACAACATCGTCTAATAAAGTATTCCATAAAAGCGAATAATATTAACTCTTACAAATAACTTCTTTCAATTTGCGTTCAACATTATTGCGTAACTCGTAACTTTCCACAGATGGCATATCCCAGCTAACTAAAAGTGCAAAAAAAGACTCCTTTCGGAGCCATAAAACGCTCATTTCTCAGAACTTTACTCTCCAAAATGAGCTTCTTTCAGAGCCCAAATGGAGCGAAAAATCGCTCTACGCGGGCACTCCAACGAAGTCATAAAAAAAAGAGTCCAAAATGAGTCCAATTTCGATGAATTTGAAACGGAGCCTTTTATTGGTGCTTTTCTGAACCTTTTTCGGAGACTTTTATTCCTCCATTCTGAGGGTTTCTGGAGCCTTCTCAGACGACTTTCGGAGCCCTCTAATTAGTGCTTTTCTTTCATTCATCCATTCAGAGGGTTTCTGAACACTTGTCGGAGCCTTTTATTGGTGTTTTCCTGAAGCTTATTTGGGGTCGTTTTTTATTTCTTTTGGGTCATAATTTCACTCCTAACTATTCTGCCGTCACCAACTCTGACTTTCTAAATTATCCCTATGAGCTACATGGGAACAATTTAATTAATTGTCCAACAATATGCGCCAATGATGTTCTTATTTATCTGAAAACCTTGAAGGAACCTTTAAAATGCGGTCCTGATAGGATTCCTACATGCTTCTTGAAGAAGTGTGCTAACAATATTTACCAACCCCTTACCAATTTGTTCAATCTGTCACTAAAGTGTGGTGTTTTTCCAACAGCATGGAAAGAGTCGTTTCTTCTACCGCTTCATAAAAGCGGAAGCAAGGCTTCTATAGAGAACTATCGTGGCATAGCAAAGCTTTCTGCCATCCCAAAAGTGTGTGAAGCTATTGTTACCAATCAGCTTACGAATCCTACCTCTACCTTGATTTCCGACTGTCAACACGGGTTCTGTAAGGGAAAGTCCACCGTTACAAACTTACTTGAATTTACTTTGATTTCAGCAAAGCTTTCGATAAAGTGTGTCACTCTTTACTTATTCATAAACTGGATCAGTTGGGTTTCCAGCCGGGTCTCAATCGCTAGATCTCTTCTTACCTTACGAACAGAGCACAAAAAGTAGTGTTTAAAAATTGTGAATCCGATGTTATTTATGTCTCCTCAGGAGTTCCTCAAGGAAGCCATCTTGGTCCGATTCTGTTCTTGTTGTTTTTAAATGATATTTCTACAGTAATATAATTTTCGAAAATTTTAATGTATGCCGACGATGTAAAGCTTTTTATGTCATTCGAAGAAGCTTCAATCAGATCTAAATATACTTGTTGCTTGGTGCGATTTAAATTATATGCCGCTTAATCTAAAGAAATGTAAATACATGCGTTTTTCGAGAGGAAAATCACAGCCAGCTTCCTATACAATTAACAGTTATAGTCTTGAGCAAATGTATGATTTTGTTGACCTTGGGGTTACTATGGACTAAAAACTCAGTTTTAACTGCCATATTAACGTAACAGTCAATAAAGCTGGAGGCGTTCTAGCATTTGTTAAACGATGGTCTAAAGAATTTAGCGACCCTTATGTAACTAAAACTCTTTACTACATTACTACTACTGAACTGCCACCGTCCCAGTCATCCAAATCGACAGCTATTGGATGAAACTCCGCCCCCTAGAGACATAAGGAAGCATCTCCGGAAGCATTATGATGAGATCCGGCATCACATCTCGTTGCCGTTTGATCTGCGGGACCATAGGCGGGCCCTAAAGGACCTCCACACTGAGTCGGTGGACATATCCCTCAGATCCCGGCCTGTGAACCCCGTTATTGGTGCCCAACCACCCGTTCTTGCTGAGGAAGAACGTGTCCTTCCGAGGGAGACTAGAGTCATGCTGGCTCAACCTCGGTCTGGATATTGCAATAGGCTGAACTCCTATTTGTCCAGACTGAACCCTACCATACCAAACACAACCTCGGTCTGGATATTGCAATAGGCTGAACTCCTATTTGTCCAGACTGAACCCTACCATACCAAACACATGCCCTGCATGCGGTATGGCCCCCCACGACACGCAACATCTCTTTTCGTGTTCTTCGGAACATACTCTTCTAACTCCCTTATCACTTTGGTCCAACCCTGTTGAAACAGCGCGTTTCCTTGGACTTCCGTTAGAAGAGCCCGATGACAACTAGGAGTGTTCTGGCCCTTTGGGCAGGGCGAAGCACTGCTAACAACAACAACAACAACAACTACATTAGTCAGGCTGATACTTGAATACGGTTCTATAATTTGGAATCCACGTTACCAGGTCCACGTGGATCGCTTAGAATCAGTTCAAGAACAATTTTTAATATTTGCCTTAAGAGATCTTCACTGGGATCCCTTGTATAATTTGCCACGTATACGAGTCGCTTAAAACTAATTAATCTTCACAGCCCATCTAGTGGGAGGGAAATGCTTGGAATTGTTTTCATGATTAAATTACTAAATGGTTCAATCGTAAGCCCGTTTCTTTTGAGCGAAGTGAACTTCAATGTACCTTCTCGTCCATCAAGACATTTTAAACCACTTATCTTGAAACAGTGCCGAACTAATTTGGAATTAAATCAGCCTTTTCGTTGTTTGTGTCAAGATAATAACTCTCATTCTGGTACGTTTGATATTTCAGACTCACTATGCAGAATAAAAATGTCAATTATTTCTATCCTAAATACATAGCAACAATTTGCTTTCATATCCTTTGATTCTTATCTTTATTCTTTACAATAACTATTCGCTGTCAACTAATTATTTATTAATTGTGTCATCTATTTTGTATCTACCTTACTTGGCTGATGAGGTTTTCTCTGTAGCTGAGCAGTTTCAGATCTCGACGATTAACAAACCAAAGCCTTTCAAAGACTCGGCACGAAAGAACAATCCGCGCGTATTGCGGATGCGCCCCTCGCGCCGGTCGGGCGGGATATGGTGGATAATCCGTTGGGAATTATTATTATTATTATTATTATAAATAATAAAAAATAAGGTTTGTAAAGTTTTATTGACACTATACGAAAAATATGAAATATGCTATGTTTATTTTCCACAGACTATTGATAAACGTCCATGAAAAATGCGATCTTTATCTTCTGTTAGGTAAAATAAAAAAACCTCAGAAAATGTTTGAAAACATTCAAATAATTGAACGTTGTCGCTCATCTGCTCTCCAACGTTCATTTTCTCACAATTCTCTTTACGCCTACAACAAAAAGGGTCAGAAAACACTCGAAATCTTTCATATAATTGAGCCTTGCAGTTCATTCGCTCTGTTAATTGAAACTGCTCACTGTTTTCATCGGTAAAATTTAAGAACAAAAAATGCCCATACGCTACACAACTTTGTAATTTCGGAAAGCTCCAAGTGCAATTCAAAGTGCCGGACTTATGTATGTATTGGCCAACCTTATTCTTTGCAACTTTCACCAATTTCTTCTTCCGTAAAATTATTTTAACTAATTTTGTCAAAAATTATTAGTCAAGATTCAATACAAGATTTATAAAGTGTATTTTGAAAATTTTTGTAAAATCATTGCAACTTAGATTTGGCCATGGGGGGGGTTTTAACCCCCAACGCAACCAGTGTTGCCAGGTTAGCCTTTTCGAGCCTAGATTTAGCCTTTTTTTTTGTCCTTTAGCCTAATAATTTTCGGTTTAGCTTCGTGGCTTTTTTTCTAGCCTCTTTTACTCAAAATGTTACTTGTACTAATTTGTATAACAAGAACTTGCAGTAATTCATGTGAACGCCGTTGTACGTATGCGACGCCATGAATGTGTTCTGACCGTAAGGTTTTTGTAGCAACCTTGTTACATTACATATACATGCATACATATCGCACACTAAATCAAAAAGAGTCACAAATCAAAATCCGAGTAACTTTCAGTTAATTGCTTCTGGATCGCATAAAAGTGATTTGATTTTTAAAAACTTGACATCACTGTAGGTCCATAAAGCTAGCAGAGCAAAGTTAGCAGAACAAAAAACTAACTTATGGACAATGATGTGCTCCAAATGTGCTAATTAAGTGCCCTAATCCCAAAAAATATGCTCCTCTATTTTTGTCAAAAAATGATGTTCGGCTAGCTTTAGGCTAAACCTAGCAGAGCAATATGCGTAAACAGTGAAACGAGACAGTTAGCGCAAATGTATTTATGCAGAAATTATGTGCTCCAAATGTGCTCTTGAAATAACCTACGCCCAAAAATATTGCTCCCCTTTTTTTAAAAAAAAATTCATGTTCTGCTAGCTTTAGGCTAAACCTAGCAGAGCAATATGCGTAAACAGTGAAACAAGACAATTAGCGCAAATGTTATTATGCAGAAATTATGTGCTCTTGAAATAACCTACCCCCAACAAAAATTGCTCCCCTTTTTTAAAAAAAAAATTCATGTTCTGCTAGCTTTAGGCTAAACCTAGCAGAGCAATATGCGTAAACATGAAATAACCTACCCCCAAAAAAATTGCTCCCCTTTTTTTAAAACAAAATTCATGTTCTGCTAGCTTTAGGCTAAACCTAGCAGAGCAATATGCGTAAACAGTGAAACAAGACAGTTAGCGCAAATGTTATTATGCAGAAATTATGTGCTCCAAATGTGCTCTTGAAATAACCTACCCCCAAAAAAATTGCTCCCCTTTTTTTAAAAAAAAATTCATGTTCTGCTAGCTTTAGGCTAAACCTAGCAGAGCAATATGCGTAAAAAGTTAGCGCAAATGTAATTATGCAGAAATTATGTGCTCCACATGTGCTCTTGAAATAACCTACCCCCAAAAAAGATGCTCCCCTTTTTTTAAAAAAAAATTCATGTTCTGCTAGCTTTAGGCTAAACCTAGCAGAGCAATATGCGTAAACAGTGAAAGAAGACAATTAGCGCAAATGTTATTATGCAGAAATTATGTGCTCCAAATGTGCTCTTGAAATAACCTACCCCCAAAAAATTGCTCCCCTTTTTTTAAAAAAAAATTCATGTTCTGCTAGCTTTAGGCTAAACCTAGCAGAGCAATATGCGTAAACATGAAATAACCTTGTACCTTTGTACAAAACCATTAAGCCAGGATGATGACAATATTTGTTTTTTTGCCCTCGCACTTGTCATTCAAGCTGACCAGCTATGATCGCTACTGCGCTAGTTTTTTTCTTTCTTAATGTCCACAAATGCATAAGTGTA